>ML877722.1:4772-17723 GCA_009831015.1 Picea engelmannii
GATGATTAAGACCCTTCATATTGTTTTATTCCTCCTAGACTTAGTTTAGGACTTCCTGTATGATATTTCGTGCAAGCGGTGTTCGCACAAATATTAGTAGTTAATTTAATTTACATTTTGTACCTATGTTGTAGTTTTACATTAATTTTATTCTTGGGTATTATCTAATGATGGGCCCTTTTGATGTTCCAAGGGGTACTCATCAGTAATCTAACAACCCAAAACATCCAGGTGTGGTTTACAGCGATGTAAGGAGATACCTCGACACTCTACTCATCCATGGTAAGATTATTTCTATTTGAATATGTAACTTTCATTCAATTAAATAACTCATGCAGCTTGATAAATTATTTGCTTATTCATTATGTAGGTGTTGAGACGGTGATTACCATGGATCTTTGGAATACCCATGTATAGAAAGGTATTTGGGTTTCAATACGTCTGTAGGTTTACATCTGATATCACCAAATGTGACTATTATGCACCCGTTGGGTATGTGTTATATTCTTTGCATGTGTGTGTGTGGGCACGTTAGATATGACAACTATGTCTGACGATCCCTCGTAGCAGTGCTCTGCTTGTGTTGTGTGCGCCAGGTGATTTCCTAGGTGGGTCCCATGGGGGAGGTAGGTATGCCTCCCATGGTTACGCGCAGCGTTTGGCACTGGGCATAGCCAGGGGCTAATGGGGTTCAGGGCAGCGCCTCGAAATTTTGTTTTGGGCGGTTTTTTCTATTTTTAGCGGTTTTTTCTATTTTTAGCGGATTTTGTTATTTTTAGCGATTTACTAAAAATAATCTCGGTTTTAGGGATTAGGGATTTGGTATCTATGGAATGCCTAAAAACATTGTATATATTGTATAGTGAAAGGTGGAATTCGATATAATGAATATAAGAAAGGTTTTCCCAGTTGAGGGTTTCCGGTATAAAATCTTTGTGTACTATGTGTATGAGTCATTGATTAAATTGTGTTTTGCTTAAGAATATATATGCATTGCTTTACTTCACAGGTTTAAAACTTACAGCTCCTACATTTTGTTGAACTAGTCGACCAAATATTTTTTAATGTAATTATTCTTGAAAGTCGGGTGGCTTCAGACTTTTGTTTACACATGTTATGATGTTGTAATACTTTTTTTGTTGATTCCTTTTTCATTGATATACAGTTTATAAACGAACCCCGCTCATTAGATTCTATACAGTATGTAACATTTTTACTTCGAATATATACATAGGGTATTGATGCAGGAGCATCGCCAGCACCATCAAACGAGCCAGCGCGAAGCGGAAGACAATTGGACAAGCCAGCACAAATTTTTGAAAATGCTTTGGGACTGTTGTGTAGATCTTAAATGAGTCATTTAAGATAGGACGCCTTTGTACATTGTAAATGGACCTTGAGCGGATAGCTCTCATCCTTAGGTAGATAGACGACATTTAATTTAGTTAATCCTAGTAGATAGGATTTTAATTTTAGATTTGATAGCTTAGAGTCCAAGAGGGAAAACGGATATAGACACCCTCATTGTATCATTGTAACCTTAGCATCCAGAAGAAGCAGAAGAGAAAGCATAGAATAGTGTATGAAGAACACCCATGTACAGACATTTGAATTAATAGAAGAAAGCTTTGATTCAAATTCATGGTTTACGTTATTTCTCTGTGTATTGATGTTTTTCTCATGAATGTTTGCTTCATGTCATACATTTGCTTTTATATGCTATGTATGTGATTTCATGGTTGAATTGAAGTCTGAGAGGAAGAGTGAATGAGTTTCAATTGTTTCTCTAATTGAGCCAGAGGATTCTTGCAAGGAGTGCAGTCGAATCATCCGCAAGGAGTGCGTTGACAGAAGGGTTCAATTAGAGATAACTTTTGTTCTCATTTCCTCGAAGGTGCAGTTGGGCGCAGGAGTCGTGCAAGGAGTGCACAGGCCAAGGGAAAGTCTCAGGGTTGCGAACCTGAATGAAGGGTTAAAAGACTGCTGCTGCAGAAGTGTGCAGAGTCGAGAGAGAGAGAGAGAGAGAGAGAGAGAGAGAGAGAGAGAGAGAGAGATAAATTCAATACTCAGTCGAGGTTGAAGGGTTGCCGCAAGGAGTGCGTGCAAGGAGTTCTCAGAAGGACTTGAGAAGTCGAGAACAAGCTCAGGAGGAGTAGACCTTTGAATTCATTGAAGGGTGAGTGCAGGGAAGTTGTTATAGGAAGTTCGAAGAAAGCGTCGCAGGCTGGCGAGCAGGCGAAAGAATTCAATAGGGAGACACTTCGTTAATTTCGGGGATTCGCAAAGGAAAGAGTGGACGGTCGAAATCCTTCGAGGAGATTTCGCGAAGTTCCGAGAGCCATTGGATGTTGCGGAGGTGCAAGGAGATTACGGCGAGAACGTTCAAAGAGGTTCGAAGCTTAGGGGAAAAGAAGATTCATCGATCGGAGTCAGAAGGGGCCGTCAGATCTACACGTGACATCAGGTATCGGGGGTTCGCGATATCGCAACTCCTGATGCAAATCCTTTGGATTTCACCAGAGCGAGGCTTATCTCTTTGCTTTCTATAGCAGAAGAGAGAGAGAATTCACCATGCCACCCAGAAGAGAGAGACAATCACCTGATCCAGAGGATAGGGAGGTGCGGAGAAGAGGAAGACCAGTAGGAAATCCAGAAATGGAGAGACAGATGCGTGATCTCCGAGCAAGACTCGAGGAGATGGAGACAACGCAAAGACGCACAGCTAGTGCAGGGGATCTGAGTGATTCTGAGGATGAAGTCGAGGTTGAACGTGAAGAGGAAGTTGCAGCCGAGGATGTAGCGAATGAACGCCTAATTAAAGCTATTGCGCGGATGGGTGCGAAGACAAGAATGGACATTCCAGTTTACGAGGGAAATCTGGATGCAGAGGAGCTTCTAGACTGGATTAGAGCTCTTGACACCTACTTCGATTATGAGGACATCGAAGAGGATAAGAAGGTCAGACATGCTGTCACACGTTTGAAAGGGCATGCAACATTATGGTGGGACAAGCTACAAGCTGACAGACGTTGCAAAGGCAAGCAGAAGATCAAGAGTTGGGATCGAATGATTACGAAGATGAAGGCGAAGTTCATCCCAAGAGATTATCAAATTACTCTGTTCAGGAGGATGCAGAACCTGAGACAGAAGATGATGACAGTTAAGGAATACACTGAGGAATTCTATCGACTGAACATCAGAGTAGGTCATCAAGAGAGCGATGATGAGAAGGTTGCCAAATATCTGAATGGTCTGAGATATGACATTCAGGATGAATTGAGCATGGTAACCATCCGAACAGTGGAGGATTCTTATCAGATGGCTCTGAAAGCCGAAGAGAAGCTGAGTCGTAAGAAAGGTCAGCGAGGGCGAGGCATGAGTCAGCCCAGAGGCAAAGCAGTTGCCCAGGACAAGTACCAGAAGCCCAAGGAGGAATGGAAGAAACCTCAGGGTAAAGTAGAAAGAGGTGGAACCTCACAAAGAGGACCACATGTTGAACAAAGAGGACAGCATAATGAACATAGAGGAGATTATGCTGACGCAAACACTTTTCCTCGTACTAGAGGTAAAGGAAGAGGAAGAGGTGGATTAATCACTTGCTTCACGTGTGGGAAAAATCTGCACAAGTCATTCGAGTGTCCAGAGAAAAAGAAGGACATTGGAGAAGCTCACATCGCCGAAGTGCAGAAGCGGGATGTTGAGGCTGAGGACACAGAAGGTAGAAGGTCACTGATGATGCGTAAAGTTATCTTAACACCCGAAAAGGAGGTGGAGGACTCAGCTCAACGGACCAGACTATTCAGAACAGCTTGCAAGACCAAGGATAGGGTATGCAAGGTTATTGTGGACAGTGGTAGCACGGATAATATCGTTTCAACCGAGATGGTAGAGAAGTTGGAGTTGGAAACAACTGATCATCCGAGTCCATAAAAAGTTTCATGGCTACAAAAAGGACACCAGGTAACTGTTACTAAACAATGCTTGGTTGAATTTAAAATAGGAGGGTATAATGATAAAGTACTATGTGATGTTATTCCCATGGATGTGTGTCATTTATTGCTGGGTAGACCATGGCAATATGACAGAAATGTGATTCATGATGGGAGAATGAACACATATACTCTGGAGAAAAATGGGAGAACCCATATGTTTCTTTCGATAAAGGATAAGGAGGTGAAGCCGGAAGTGAACAACACGGTACTTCTCATGAGTGGGAAGGAACTTCTTACAGAGGTGAAGAAGAAAGAAGATCCACAATTCTTTGTGGTCAGAAATCCGAGAATTGTTCTGACTAGCACAAGAGTGGATGATTTACCAGGGGAGATTCGGGAACTGCTGGAAGAGTTTGCTGACATCATAGTGGCCGAATTACCTCATTCGTTTCCACCGATGAGGAGTGTGAGTCATCATATTGATCTCATACCAGGAGCTAGTTTGCCAAACAAAGATGCGTACAGATTGACGCCGCGAGAAAATGAAGAGGTCAAGAGGCAGGTCCAGGATTTGTTGGACAAAGGATTAGTCAGAGAAATCTTGAGTCCATGTGTTGTTCCGACAGTGCTTAGTCCGAAGAAAGATGGAGGATGGAGAATGTGTTCCAACTCGAGAGCGATAAATAAGATAACCATCAGGTACAGATTTACATTACCAAGGATGGATGATCTGATGGATTGCCTGAGTGGGGCAAAGTATTTTTCAAAGATAGATTTGAAAAGCGGATATCACCAGATTCGCATGAGAGAAGGTGATGAATGGAAGACAGCCTTCAAAACCAACGAAGGGTTGTATGAATGGCTAGTTATGTCATTTGGCTTGACGAATGCATTGAGTACA
The DNA here is from genome assembly GCA_009831015.1 of Picea engelmannii. Lineage (NCBI taxonomy): Eukaryota > Viridiplantae > Streptophyta > Pinopsida > Pinales > Pinaceae > Picea > Picea engelmannii. Next base: position 9,606 of record ML877722.1, read on the forward strand.
TTTATGAGGTTAATGAATGAAGTCCTGAAGGATTTCATCAGGAAATTTGTCGTCGTATATCTGGATGACATAATGATTTTCAGCAAGACGAAGGCTGAACACTTGAAGCATTTGGCCATTGTGATGAGGAAGCTACAGCAGGAGAAGTTGTTGATAAATATGAAGAAGTCCTCATTTATGAAGACAGAGCTCAATTATTTGGGGTTTGTTGTTTCAGAAAATGAGTTGAAGATGGACCTGGATAAGGTAGAAGTGATCAAAAATTGGCCATCACCGAGAAATATTTTCGAGGTGAGAATTTTTCATGGTTTGGCTAGTTTCTACCGAAATTTCATCAGGAGTTTCAGTGGGATTAGTGCAGCGATGATGGATACAGTGAAGAAGCGGCATAAGTATTTTCACTAGATAGCAGAGGCTGAGAAGAGCTTCAATCTGTTGAAGTGGAAGATCACGGAACAACCGGTGTTGGTGTTACCGGATTTCCAGAAGACATTTCAGGGGAAATGTGATGCAAGTGGGTTTGCCATAGGAGCGGTCTTGAGTCAGGAAGACAGACCAGTTTCATATTTCAACAAGAAGCTCGATGAGGCAAAATTAAAATACTCCACGTATGATAAAGAATTTTATGCTATCATACAGGCATTGAAGAAGTGGAGGCATTACTTGATTCCGAAAGAATTTGTTTTGTATAGTGACAATCATGCATTGCAGTTTGTGACTCAACAGGAGAAGTTGAATCAGAAACATGCAAAATGGGTAGAGTATATGCAGAATTTCACGTTTGTGATTAAGCATATTTCAGGTACTGCTAACAAAGTGGTTGATTCTTTGAGCAGGAAGTGTTTTTTGTTGCAGGAGTTCCGAGTCAAAACATTGGGTTTTGAAAATCTCAGAGACATGTACGCAGGAGATGCAGACTTTGGAGAAGCGTATGAAGGAGCTGAGAATCCAGTTCTCAGAGATAGGAGTCCTTGGATAGAATATATGATCCAGGAAGGATTTTTGTTCAGAGGCAATCAACTGTGTATTCTGAATTGCTCCATGAGGGAGAATCTGTTGAAAGAGAAGCACAGTGGTGGATTAGCAGGACATTTTGGCCATGACAAAACATTCGCGAAGCTGAATGAGTCATATTTTTGGCCAGGAATGCAAGCAGATGTCAAGAGGTTTGTTGGCAAATGTCGGATTTGACAACATTCGAAGGGAAGGAAACAGAATACAGGTTTCTATCAGCCATTGCCCATACTAGAGAGGCCATGGGAGGCGATTAGCATGGATTTTGTATTGGGATTACCGAGGACACAAAGAGGTGTTGATTCAATATTTGTGGTAGTTGACAGGTTTTCTAAGATGGCACACTTCATCCCATGCCAGAAAACCAGCGATACGACTCACATCGCAAATTTGTTTTTCAAAGAGATCGTTCGACTTCATGGATTGCCGAAAAGTATAGTTTCGGACAGAGACACAAAATTCATAGGGAATTTTTGGAGGACCTTATGGAATAAGCTAGGAACTAACTTGGCATTTAGATCTACTTATCATCCTCAGACAGATGGACAAACAGAAGTAGTCAACAGAAGTCTGGGAGAATTGCTGAGGAGCTTAGTGGCGGAGCACCACAGCAGCTGGGATAATATATTACCACAAGCAGATTTTGCATACAACAACTCAGTGAACAGGAGCACAGGTCGAAGTCCATTTCAGGTTGTGTATGGGATATAGCCGAGAGGAGTTTCTGAACTGAGGGATTCAGAACCAACTGCTACTAGCAGCGCTAGTGCAGAAGAGTTTGTTGAGGCGATGAAGGAACTTCACAGCAGAGTGAAGGAGCGACTGCTGAAGTCAAGTCAGGAATATAAGCACAGAGCAGATCAACATCAGCGACAAATTCAGTTTGAAGTTGGTGATCTAGTTCTAGCACATTTAAGTAAAGAAAGGTTCCCTAGGGGAACATACAATAAATTGAANTGAAAATGAAGAAAATCGGGCCATGCAGGGTCCTGAAGAAATTCGGAGAAAATGCTTATGAGATTGAGTTGCCGGAAGGCATCGGAATATCTTCGATATTTAATATCCCATATTTATACCCATACAGGGCTGGAGAAGCAGAGACTGGAACTGAACAGCCAGTGATCGAGTGGATGAAACAATTGCCAATTGCAAAAAAGTCACAGATGGAATGCATACTGGACAAGAGAGTGGGTAAGAAGACCAGGAGGAAAGAATACTATGAGTATCTCGTCAAGTGGAAGAATCATCCAGTGGAAGATGCCAGCTGGGAGAGCGAAGCAGAAATACAGAAGCATGGACAGACTGTGCAGGAGCTCATGGACAGGAGCCCATGAAATTTTTCAAGCCGAGGAGTATGATGCAGGAGCATCGCCAGCACCATCAAACGAGCCAGTGCGGAGTGGAAGACAGCTGGACAAGCCAGCACAAATTTTTGAAAATGCTTTGGGACTATTGCGCAGATCTTAAATGAGTCATTTAAGATAGGATGCCTTTGTACATTGTAAATGGACCTTGAGCGGATAGCTCTCGTCCTTAGGTAGATAGATGGCATTTAATTTAGTTAATGCCGGTAGATAGGATTTTAATTTTAGATTTGATAGCCTAGAGTCCAAGAGGGAAAATGGATATAGACACCCTCATTGTATCATTGTAACATTAGCATCCAGAAGAAGCAGAAGAGCAAGCAGAGAATAATGTATGAAGAACACCCATGTACAGACGTTTGAATTAATAGAAGAAAGCTTTGATTCAACTTCATGGTTTATGTTATTTCTCTGTGTATTGATGTTTTTCTCATGAATGTTTGCTTCCTGTCATACATTTTCTTCTATATGCTATGTATGTGATTTCATGGTTGAATTGAATTTTGAGAGGAAGAGTGAATGAGTTTCAATTGTTTCTCTAATTGAGCCAGAGGATTCCTGCAAGGAGTGCAGTCGAATCATCCGCAAGGAGTGCATTGATAGAAGGGTTCAATTAGAGATAACTTTTGTTCTCATTTCCTCGAAGGTGCAGTTGGGCGCAGGAGCCGTGCAAGGAGTGCGCAGACCAAGGGAAAGTCTCAGGGTTTTGAACCTGAATGAAGGGTTAAAAGACTACTGTTGCAGAAGTGCGCAGAATCGAGAGAGAGAGAGAGAGAGAGAGAGAGAACTTCAATACTCAGTCAAGGTTGAAGGGTTGTCTCAAGGAGTTCTCAGAAGGACTTGAGAAGTTGAGAACAAGCTCAGGAGGAGTAGACCTTCGAATTCATTGAAGGGTGAGTGAAGGGAAGCTGCTATAGGAAGTCTGAAGAAAGCGTCGCAGGCTGGCGAGCAGGCGAAAGAATTCAATAGGGAGACACTTCGTTAATTTCGGGGATTCGCAAAGGAAAGAGCGAACGGTCAGAATCCTTCGAGGAGATTTCGCGAAGTTCCGAGGGCCATTGGATCTTGCGGAGGTGCAAGGAGATTACGGAGAGAACATTCAAAGAGGTTCGAAGCTCAGGGGAAAAGCAGAGCCGTCGATCGGAGTCAGAAGGGGCCGTCGGATCTACACGTTACATCGGGTATCGGGGGTTCACGAGTGGAACTCCAAAGGATTTGCATCAAGAGTTGCGATATCGCGAAACACGATATCCCGATAGGCTCAAAACCGTCCATCGTCTAGGACACGTGTCAGGAGATCTCGAGGAGTCGGCGGTCGGGGCATCGGAGTTTTCGAAGGTAAGAAACACTTGCCGCTTGGAATCGCGAAACACGATATCCCGACGGAAGGGTCGTGTGGGCCACAGTCAGGGATAGTGGAGGACAGGTGGCATAATATATCGGGGATCGGAAAAAGGTAAGTCTCGAAACCTTTGTCGTCAGGACTCACGATCCCGCGAATGTCGAAATCCCGATAGAAGTGACGGGAGTTGGAAAGGTCACCCCACACGTGTGCGTAGGTGTATCGGTATATCGGGAGTCGGGGATCAGCGAAGTAAGTTGTTGTCGACATCGTAGGTGCCTAAATCCCGATGGAAGGATTCCCGATAGAAATTGGAGGCGTTGACATTTACCCATTGGGTTTCGGGGTATTGTGAAGCACGAGGTGCATGACCACGAGACTCGTGAAATCACGAGATCCGATTTCCCGATCATTAAGGGGGATCAATCGGAGGGTTGTTGTGGGTAAGGAAGGCTCCCGATAGGGAATCTGAAGAACCTTTGAGTTCTTTGGGCCGTGAACGAAAGAAGGTCCTGAGGAAGCGGATGTGCTCCGAGGAGTGCGGTTGCGCCAGGTATCTCGTTAAATTCTGTAACGAGTTTTCTTCAGATTATACAATGTATTTTACTAAACTCTATAACGATATTCCTTTTCAATATATTCATAAGGTATCGTGCAGAACTATGTTTGAATATGTAATAATTCCTTTTAACATTTATATATATTGAACCTTGGTTAATTGATATCAATTCCTATATTGTATCGTTCCTTTCTAGTTGTATATTGTATTTCGATGAACCATGTCTCTTCCATACGGATTTCTCATCCAGAACAGTCCCTAGATTATTAACTAGGTTTTTACCTATGAGTACTATTGATCTATTACTGATAGTGTGATTTTGTTCGTAAAATAGAATAACTATTAAATTTTCTTTCACAGTTTTTTATACGAAACATATAATATGTATCTACATCTCATATAACAAGAATTAAATTCTAATGTTGTTTCATTTATTTATTCCAGAGAGTTTAGCCACAAAAATGTACAATAACATAGTAAACATTTAAATAAGCATATTCATCATAAGAAATAAAACCTCAAACTTTGGGGAAACCACACGTTGAAGACCTTGTTCCTCCCTACCTTATACTAGAGTCTTTGTCAACCTCTGTCACCCTTGAGCTGAGTTTGGAATCTAAGGGGCTGCCTACATGGTCTCTTGTAGAATTCTGAGCTCCAGCTTGTTGTGTATAATTTTTGTAAAATTTTGGCATCAAGTCAGTTTGTGCATAGCTAATCTCAAACTATCCAATTCACCTCTTAGGAATGGAATCCAATTCCCTTGTCATGACTTATTTTATTCTTTCTAGGACTTGTGACACTTGTCTTGAGCCTCCTGCTCATTGACCACATGTTAGATTCAATTTTACACATGTTCACCGATTCTCCTATAAATATGGAATATGTCTTTTTGAAGTTGAGTTAAATCCTCATCTTGTCTCAGTCTGTTGCCACTTGGAAAACCCTTTTGGATTCCTAAATCCCTCTTTAATAGTTGCTTCAACATGTGCCCCTTTTCCAAATGCGTTTATTTTCATAAAATAATAAGGTTTTACAATTCAATTTTGTTCAATTTACCAAATTGTCTTTTCGGAAAAATAATTAAAATTCTAAATTAAAACAATAATAGAAATAATAATTAAAAATACAAGTTGTGGGATATCACATACACCCCCCCCTAGAACTTATCATCATCCTCGGTGATAACTAGTTTTTATCAATACCATTCTAGAATATAAATGGATATGATTCGCACATATTACTTTACATTTCCCAAGTAGCCTCTTTGGACTAAGGTGCTTCCATTGCACCTTTACATGTCCTACGGATCGATTACAGTGTGCAAGTTCCTTCTTGTTGAGAATATGATCTGACTCTACTAGGAACTCGCCCATGGGTTCCACCTGTATCATTTTCCAATCAACAATGTGAGTAGGGTCATGTCTATACTTTTTCAGTAATGAAACGTTAAACACATAATGTACTTTCACTGTGGCTAGAAGTGCAAGTTGATAAACTATGGGTCCTATTCGAGCAAGTATCTCAAATGGGCCATAATATCTAGATGCTAACTTAGTATACCTGCTAAGTCGTAAAGAACTATTTTTCAGTTTTAACTCTAATATACACATGATCTCCAATATTGAACTCTGTTGGAGTCATTTTTGCATCAGCATAATTGTTTTTGATGTTCTGAGCTACTTCCAGGTTCTGTCATACCTTTTTTACTGTTAGTTCCATTTATTTTAACATATATGGTTCTATCATCAATCTATTAACACAATTACTCCATGAAACAGGTGTATTACATTTTATGTCATATCAAATTTCAAAAGAACTAAGTTTGTTTGAAGCTTGATAATGATTATTATAAGCAAACTCAACTAAGTACAAATATTCTTCCCATTTACCAGGTATGTCCATGACATACATTCTAATCATGTCTTCAAGAATATGGTTAGTTCTTTCGGTTTGTCCATCCATTTGTGGATGATAAGAAGTATTGAAGTTCAATTGGGTATCCAACCCTTTAAATAAATGCTTCCAAAAATTTGTGGTAAAATTAACATCTCTATCAGATATTATAACTTTAGGGATTCCATGTAACCTAAATATGTTCGTCATGAATATTTATGGTATAGTAATAGCCTTGTAGGTTTATTTCACAGGTAGAAAGTGTGTTTCCTTACTTAATTTATCAACCACAACCATAATTGTAACATCCCGCTCTTGCGCACACTGAGCGAACTTATTCTTTGAGGACACTTGCTTGCAAGTGATCCAGGTTATTATATTATTGGTCATTTCGATTATGATTATGAGATATGATGGATTTGATGATATGTTATTTTGTTGTATTTACATATACAGGTGATATTGACTAGGTTCTCCTGAGTGTGTAGGACTTTGGACCTCGAGGATGCAGAGGCATCGATGAAACCCCTTTGACTCTGGATCGAGTCAGGGAGTGGACTATTGGGTTTGAATGTTGTTGATGTGACATATGTACATATGATTAGATGTTATGATCATTGACTATTATTGTTGACATGATTTGTCGATGGATGCGGGCTGACTATAGCTTTTCGACCAAACTCACATGTGGAGTAGAGGGGTCATGCAGGAAAACCAGAGACATTGAGGTAGAGGTGTGGCAGCATCCCTGACACATTCTACTAGAACTCCCTATTATAATATAGAGGATTTTGTTCATTTAACCATTGACGATACCCTCGTCACCCAACCACAGGCCTTAAGCCACCCTCCGAGCACCTTGACCTTGACCGAGAAGAGAATTATGGCTGCAATCAATAGCCAAGAGAGTCTAAATGCACCAAGCAAAAGAATAGAAACAAAACTGAACAGATGATCCCACCCAGAAGCTAGAGCACCACTTTCCCAGCTCTCCCAGAAACTTGTGCACCAAACTGTTGCTGCCTACAACTGCCTGCGCAGATATTGCTCTCACTGCAACTGTTGAGATGATAAATAATGAAACTGGCGCCCTGTATTTATAGTGGACTATCCAGTCTAACTAGGGTTGACCTGGCCAGTCTAACTGGGCCGACTTCTTCTTCTGAGCATCAATAAATTCAATATAAATATATTTGTTCAGCTGACAACTTGTCTAGGGTTTCCTTCAATTCTTTGCTTCCTTTCGGAGGATTCTAGTCTCGGCATAGGTCATAATAGAGGTTCATACCTCCTGAAGCTACCATAATATTAACACTCCCTCCTAGCTAGGGAGGTATGGTCTTGAACACAACAGACTATTCAACTGGTAGCACCACGAGCACCTGTCATTGTTATCCAACTGGATAATCTCCTATGATAACTGGTACAATATCAATTTATAGAGCACACCTGTGTCTATTCCAGTAGTACACAACTACTCAGACTTTGTGAAACAAAATCACAAACTGTCCTTCATAACAAATAGCAACCTACATAGAAACAATGTTATGATAAAAACTGTATCATCTGGGCCAATCTTTCACTCACGTCTGTGAGATCTGAAAGAATGTCTACCACCACAGTAGTCTTCATCTGCATAGAAATAGGGTTATGATAAAACTGAATCATCTGGGCCAGTATTTCACTCACGTCTGTGAGATCTGAAAGAATGTATGCCCTCAGTATAGAATATCACCAATAATCATCTAGGCCAATCTTTCACTCACATCTGTGAGGTCTGAAAGAATCTATGCCCTCAATATAAAATATCAACACTAGGCTATCTGCCCCATTCTTCTCAACCAAGGAAGAAGGATTGTTTCTGATTTCTGAACCTGGACCATTTCCCACCCTGGGCCATTCTTCTGACACTAAACAAAGTGTAACCTGGAGAGAATGAGTCT
>WSFP011470955.1:0-17723 GCA_009831015.1 Picea engelmannii
TTTATCAACCTTCTGGAAATTTGCTTGAGGAATGTCACTTTGACTTTCAAATGAATGAATGGAAGTAAGTTCCTGCTCATAATCTTCTAGCAAGTGTGAAAGCTAACATCATGAACTATTTCACAATCCAGAGTTTCCATGGATGCATCTTCAAAATCATGATTTTCAAATGAATCAAATAAAACAACTGCCCTTTCATTATCTTTATGTATTTCTGATTGAAGAGTGGCATACATTGTTTTGTTTCTTTCCTGAAACTTTCTGTTATTTATTTTTCTATCGCTCAAAGTATCCATAGATGCAGTTTCAGAAACCTCATCTTTGTTTAGGCCACTTAGAAATTGGACCACCACATCATTCTCAGGGGAATAAAGACAACTTTGGAACACTTTGTCTTGTTGGAAATCTTGTTGCATATCTATATTAGTTTCAGGGGGAGGAAAATGACCTTCAACAACAATTTCTTGATCAGCTTCATCTTCATTTTTAGGCTGGTAGTTGAGCATAGGCTGCTATTCTGAACTAAAATAACCTCCCATGTAATCAACCATATGATCATTTAACGCATGTGAAGGTCATTGATCTTCCTCATCAACAACCATTTTCTTATGTAAAGTAGTGTTATTGCAGTCAGACTTTCTTGCTTCTTTTGTTACCTCGTGATTTTCTTTCAACATCTCAAAGGAAGAAAAACACAATGGAAGATGTTTTTCACTTGTAAGTCCATTGTACCCTGGATATTCAACATCATGTCTGGAGGATGTCTGATTTGAAACATTATAAACATTTTGTTTCAGCAATTCAAATGAAGAAAAGCATAAAGGCAAATAATTCCCTTCAGTTGTTTCAGTACCCTCTTCTCTGTGACTATGATATGTAAGATGATTTATATCATTATACTGATGGATAAGGACATTTATTTATAGAGGAAATGCACTTGGTTGTTCTGGGAGATCATTATCATAATCATCGTCATATTGATCATATATAGGAAAATCGGTAACATCTGCAACATTGTCTAACAAGAAAAAACTTGGGACATCAACTTGTTCCTCAACACACTGATTTGCAAGATCATCTTTTTGACCATATTCAAATGAATATGTGAAATAATCAGCTTTATCCTCGTCATGGGGTGGATCAGAAATTGCATAAGTACCTTCCCTTTCAATAAGTGGGATATGATCCTCTGCAAAATGATTTTCATTCAAAACTTCAAAAGGACTTATGATATCATCAATCTTATGCTCAAGATTCCAGTCAAATTTTCTCTATTCACATTCATCCTTATGTCCTGGAACACCCAATTTTCCACTTTGAATTTTTTCACATGCTAGGAGATTGTGTTGAATCTCCTGAGCATCATTGAACATTTGTTTTAAGGTCACATGTTTCCTTTCCATCAAGAGAAAAGACAAATCTGGGTGAAGAGTAGTGGCATACTGGAGCATGGCAGCAGCTTCAGTAGGTTGAATTTCTTTGGGCAGATCATAATAATTACTAGAAAACCTTCTACTCAATGCGGAAATGGTCTCAATGATTTTCCCTATCAAGGCATAGAATTATGTAAGCTGCAGGTCTAGAGATTTCTTCTTACCCCAGAACTTCGAAAAAACACCCTTCAATTCTTCCCATGAGCCAATTTTCCCTGGTTGCAAATGTTTGAACCATTCTTTGGTATCTCCTTTCAAGGAGTGAGAGAAATCCCTCATACAAACATCATCGTGATCAATCTCAAACAAATATATAAAATGATCAAAACCTTGGATGTGTTTTTCGGCTGTGATGGTACCTTGTTCCTCGTCAAGCACAGGTAGGTACTCATAGTACTTTGGAGGGAAATTGTGAAGGATGTGGGTTAATTTGAAGGGTTTGTATCTGTGTTGGATATTGGGGGGTGTTGAACTAATCATAGGGGATGAAATATCAGCCTTGGTCTCATGAGGTTTATCATCTTGGTTGTAGTTATCATATGGTTCAGGTGGGAGTTTTTGATCAAGGTCGGCAATAAACTAAGGGGATATTTGTATAATATTAAGAGGAGGATATGCAACTTCAGTATTATCATGATCATTGTTTGCATGCAGTAGGTGAAGAAAATTTTTTCTAACATGTTCAAGAAAGTACCAGAAGCAACTTATAACAAACAATAAAATGCCTTGGAAAAATTCCCAGTTTAGGTACTTGTTTTCTTCCATAATGATTTTTCACACCTCTGTCAAGGATTTCATGTTCGGATAGTGGAGTCTCCAATGATGTTCTGGAAGCTGGATTCTTCATTGAGAGTGGAGTCGCCAATGAAAATTTAAATTTCTAGATTCTTCTACCAGTGGAATCACCTTCAATCTGATTTTTTAATGTGTGGAGTCGCCAGAGAAAGAATACAGCCAATATGTGCCTAAGTGTCTATGCTCTCAGACCTTAGAACTCAACCATGTCGTTATTTCCCAAATAATTTTTTTCATTCGTTCCCTGGCAACGACGCCAGAATGTTAGCACTCTGTAAATTTTGTCTAGCCGATAGACAAACAACAAAGGTAATTGTTTCAACCTACTTTGGAGCTGGGCACTCACCTGCTCAACTCAAATAGGTCTCTCTCATGTCACTTGATATATCTTTGGCAACCGGTGGCTAGATTTCAGATTGTTTTGGGGGGTTTTTATAAAGTTGTTGGCAAGGAAAGGGAGGGACATTCAGGGCTATGGAGTCGAAAGTAAATAAACAATAAAAGGCCATTAGAACTATCCAGAGGAGAAAGGCTAAATGAGGCGATGAATCTGAGTTGTAAATTAAAATTTTCAGGGTGAAAGAGGAAAAGGAGAAACAATAAACCGCATCAGAGCATTATTAAAACGAATTCTGAATTAGCTGAGAAGAAGATCACATATTCTAAATTGCTTGAGTTGAGAGCATCATAAGATGAATTATGGACTTCTAACTCTCCAATTTAAACGGAATAAAATTTCAAATGGAAATTTAAGGCACGGGGAATACATACTATGCGAGAAAATAGAACTCATATCACAACTGTTAGAATCTTTTCATAAAAAGTTCAAACGCTTTTGCATTATATATTCAATTTTGGCTCCAGGAATTTACAAAGTCCTCCTACTACAAGGGAAGGCCCCTCTCCAGTTAGTCATTTTTTCATTTATCTTTGGAATAATATATATAGTTAGATTACATTCGGGATTCAAAACGAATCAAATTCCCTACAGTTCTAAAAATAGACATCAATTACAAAAAATGAGTAACATGTAACGACTGTACTCCTATTTTATAGGGAGCGTTATAAACAAAACTGACATATTTGAGATTTTCGCTTTGAACGCCACATGTCTACATCATTATAAAATTCTCTGAAGCATATTGAATTTAGCATGAAAACTATTTCAAATTAGCAATTTCTTCCTTCAAGTTGTCAAGCCAAGCAAGTTGATTTTCTCCAACGCTTTCAAACACCTCATCTTTTACCTTTATCTTCTGATGCTTGCTCTGCTTCCTTTTGACATCTCGTGTATGGTGCTCATCTGCATATCTATTAATGATTAAATCCTTCATGGTGGGATTTAATCTGACCTCTTTATCCGCTCATGGCTCTCCCACAAGCTTTGTATGGAATTTCGTTGCTAATATTCGAGCAACCAGTTTCTCTTTCTTCTTCAATGATGAATTTGTCATATTCATTGAAAATCCTAGTTCACTGAAGGCTACTTGGTCTTCTTTGTTCATTTTTTCTGGTTTCTCATAAAACAAAAGTTTATCTCCCTTAATTTGCACAGAAATTAGGAAGTTGATCCAGTTTTTAATTACCTTGTTTACGAATGAAGCGTTGATTGCCCAAAACAGGGTAATGCCATCCATATTTTGAAGGACAATATTCATTGAGTTCTAATCATGAATTACTGACAAAGTACTTACAGGTTCAATGGTTTTTCATGCTTGGCCAATCTACTCTGAATGATGATCCTTCGAATTGGTCATTTAGCGACGCTCACCTGGCATCTCATGGACGAAAAGTACTCGAACAAGTGGCATGAAGTGATTTGACTGGTCATCCCTTTCCCCATGCAATCCTCGGATTTGACATACATCAAATGCCTTTCTGACACGTGACATCAGGGCGAACTTGGGCAGTTTCAGGCTTCCCCGCTCTTCCCCCCAATATGCATCTAGTGGCACCCCACGTACCTTCAAAGCAAAACCACAGTATTTTCATCGGCCCGCCTCTCGGATGTTAACCGATGCACTATTTCCTTGACCGATGTGTCCTTTGACCGTTGATTCGGCAACGTTCAAGATCACGATCCATCGAGCCCCATCTACTTTACCTTTCTGCTATATTTATCCCTTTCAGTCGGATACGGCCTCGTCCGCTAGTCTGTCACTCCTCCATACTAACTTAGCCTCCTGCTAATTTTCGATGTTGGGTTTCCAACAAAAAAGTTTTTACAGTGATAACATGTTGTAGGTTGTATCCCTTCATTTTCTGGATAATAATAAAGGAAGGACCTCATAATTTCTCTAGTGGACGTAGCCCACGTTGGGTGAACCACATATATTTGTGTCTCTATTGAATTGTGTATATTTTGTGTTTTATTTCCACATTTGTTTTATTTTATTTCTCTATGATCATGTTTTTCTAACACCAAATGATGATAGGTCTAATTAGGACTTCTTATTGGGAGTAACCTCTATTATTGAAAAAGGAAATTTGTCCTGCATCAATACAATTAGCACCTGAAGGAGGGTCGGATGACACACCTTCCCATGTGGATTCATTTCATTAAGTTGTTTTAACCGGCTCATGCTTCCTCTATGTATCTTTGTATGGGATAACACTTTGAGTCTTCCAAGACCCTCATGGGGCATCTCAGTTGAGATAGTTAATCTCTTGTCAAAATCAAAATTCGATGGTGAAGGGCTTGTGTTTTGACTCACACATCTCAATCAATTTAACATCAAATGACAAAATATTAAGATTGTTCGGGTCAATGAAATCTATCGATTATTTATCCTCACATTTGAAGGACGGATTAAATCTTGGTTTAGGACATTACCAGTGAAATCGATACATTTTTGGAAACAATTCATGCAAATATTTATCGTTTCTCGTGTAGATTATGTTTATGACGAACTCTTTAGTGAACTTGAAGAAATACATAGGCTCAAAAATGAATTTGTGGATGATTTATTTCAAAGAGTCATGCAAATTTCTTGAAAGTGACAAACCCTTAGACCAATAATTTTTTTATTGGATTTCATAACTCATCTCTATTTCTGAAGGGTACGATCTGAATAATCAAATTATTTCTCATTCACAAGATTCAAATATGCACTACGAATATTTGGTCACCTCTTTTCACACATAAATACTTTCAAATCTACAGACCATTCAATCATATCCTTAGACATCTGATACTTTGCAATCTAATTTCAAAGAACCATCTCATGAAATTGTTTCAATAGACGATGTCAAATCCATATTGAATGAAGAATCAATTCACCAAGTTGTTGTAGATTTGAATGGTAATTTAGCATGGGGAAAAGTAACGACTATATCCTTCACAGAAAATCATGATCGGGTGATGAATGATGGGGGGTACATGATATCTAATTAGCACTATGTCACAACTATGGGGGAATATTTACCATAAATCTTAAACCCCTTATACCTAGAGTGGGAACCATCTATTGTCTCCCCTTTAGAGAATCATATCAACCACATAACCCATCACTGTGCAAGACATAGGAAACATTGATATGATCCAAGAAACATTGTTGTCTAAACCTACTCCAGAATCACATGTCTATCTTCAGGGGAAGATGCATCACTCATCCTTGGATTCTATTTCAATACTCTAGCACTCCTCACATGATTTTGACGATATTATAGGAGAATTATTGAGTTCATTTTTCACTCAATGTTTCCCTCAAACAATCAGATATCATTTCTCTTCTCATCATGTGGGTTATGTGAAATTTGATCCCAGGGAGACTTGCCTGGATAATGAGGCACTTCAATTTCGGTCGATGTTTATGTCAGATTCTCATTATTTTTCTTTGAACTATGGAATATTTGATAACACCCATACTGATATTCTCCCACAAGGTACATGGCATGAAAATTTCATCTATGGGTCTCATCAAGTATGCCACTCATTTTAAAATTCCTTCCAACAGTCCCATGGTGGTCATTGTAAATTTTATGATGGAATTGAATCTTGGTTGGAGGAATCCTACATGTGTAAATTTCCCATGAACGATAACCCTATTAAATTTTACATGTTGGGTAGATATTTTCTTGATTCAATTCTTCATATCTTTGATCTCTCACTACTCCATTTTTTGTCATTGACTTTTGATGAACATGTGGTTGTAGGTTTGGAATTGTTTGAATGGCTACACTGACATTATGCTTTCACTTAGCCCTTTTTTAGCCAGTGTAGGATAGAATAGGAATGGGAGTAGCATAGTTATTTTTCTTTTTTTATGCTTTCATAGTTTAGATGTTTTCTTCCATCTCCACTTGTGTAGTGTAGATTTTGGCTTGTCTTGGTTTCTTGAATAAAATCCATCGGTTGTTATTAGTTTAGTTTGAAGCTCGATATGGATTTCTTTAGTATTAGTTTCTTCTTCCATGAAAGCTTTAATATTTTCACTTGATGACTTTTATTTGGTTATTTAACTGAGCTTGTCTCAACTTTGGTTTTCATTCATCTTCATGAGGAAACCATGTGTAGAAATTATTTAAGAATTTCTACTGGAAGATTCATTTTCCACAGTAGCATTCACTCTAATATTAATATTTGGGCAGCAATAAACCAGAAGAGTATAATATTGAGCTACTGAAAAAGTATTTGTTGTAGAATACTTTATAGTTTGGGGAAAATGGAAACCCAGTAGGGGAATCCTTGTTGAAAATATTCCCACTGAATGGACTGGAGTTCCTTTGATGGTTGCACTGGGGAAATGTCGCTCAGGTCCTTGGAAAGGAATCATATCATGTCCATGGCCTTGTCGTTCATAATCCAAAATTTCTTTGCAAGTTCTATTGATCAATCTTTCAATGGCTATGCTTCTCAAAAAATATTCTGAGCCAACAAATCAATGTTGCAGTAGCATAGGTCCATTATCTTGGTTATCAAAACAAATACTAGTGAGATAAAATTTTCTTATAAACCTTCTCAACATGAACGCATTCCTATAGACTTAATTCCATTATGATGAGTTTATCTAAAGAATACAAAAGGTAGATCATTTATTTGTCAAGAAGAAATTCAAATCCTATAGCAGATTGTGATCACCATACCTTAATTCTTTCATGATGGTGTATGTTGAGTATAATCACCCAATGTTTGTTGCTCTATGAAGAGGTTATGCCTAAGACTTTTGGTACATGTATTCATTTCCCATCCATAAAAAAAAATTTCATTTATTGGAAAAAGAAATGGTATATTTCATCTCTAACATGTATCTCTAGTAACAGAACGTCAAGATTCAATTTCCCTTTGACTATTCTGAGCATCTTGGAAACAATGAGGGTTACAAAGAACATACACACAAACACTTTAATGTTGTTTGTTGCACCACAAGTTCCTAAGTTTTAATTTTGAGGTAAAATACTTTTCCGAGACATCTTAGGTGACAAGATAGATATATGTTCTTTGGTCTTGTGAGCTCAAGTGGGCGAGATTCATATTTTTATCATCATACATGGTCCATTTTAAGGGTGAATGTTTCTAAAAACATTGTGATTGTAAAAATCAATCTCCAGAAACCCATATTTTGAAAGACCTACATAGTATTTTTAGATCAGATGGCTTCCTTTAATGACTTTGGTATCTTGACTTACAATGTTTCCATGCTTGTTGAAGTTTGAAGGTAGCTTTTGAAGATCCCTTTCACTCAGATTTAACCTTATTGATCTAATTACCCATTCTATTTCTCTATTCTTCGAACAATCTGATGTAATATTTTGACATGGATTAACTAAATGGTTTTTATTTGTTCTTCCCTTGATATGGTCTTATTCTAGTTTTCTCTTAAAGTTCATTGGTCTAGTTTCCTTCATCTTAATATCACTAGGGGTTGTGTATCATGATTTTTTATGTTGGTTTGGAATTGGAATTTTCAATTGTTGAATGATCAAATACATATGAGCCAAGTTATGAAACTATCAACAGAGCTCTTCAAGGAACTGGTCTACAATTTGTGGGAAGGATCATCAAGAATACTCTTCCAAAAATTAGTCTTGTACACGAAGCACGAATTATACAGTAGGATACACATTTTATTTCCCATGAAAGAGAATTATGACTCAAGAACAATGAACTATGATCTATAAGAATGAACTACTTCAAAAAAGATCTGGTGTTCATCACAGCCAGAGTCATGTGTTGACCGAAAGGGAACTTCCACTCAATATATGAACATTCAAGCTAAGTTGACTCCACCTCTATACTAGGATATTGGAAAAAGGAACCGATAAGATTTAGGATTTGATTTCATGCGTCCCAACAGGTATGGTCCCTCACTTATTCAAAGCATTTGATTTTCTATTTAGTGTCCCACGCCAGCCTGGATACAGACTTTAGTTCTGGTTTATGTTGTGAGATCCCTGCGAACATGTTTTTCAGGAGGAAAGTATCTTATTCAATATTGTGTTAGTCAGATTTGCTAATTGATTAAACATTTATGTTTGAAAATGGATAATAAAGAAATATGCATTAGTGGTCGCTAGTGTTAATGATGTTATTTGTTTTTCAACTATATGTATCTCAATCGTGGAAGTTTGTGATCTCCTGAAGAGAAGGACATGGATCAAGGAAAACAAATGGGTTCAGAGAATTTGACATGATCATGAGGCATGTCACCTGGGAACTTTATTTGCGAACTTGTTTTTGGGATACTACCTTTAAATTCTCTGCACATGATTGTTTTGAGTCTTTTCTGAGAAATGTGGGATAAAATCAACCTCATTTATTGAACGGTCTATCCATGCAGGTATGCATACCTGGTTGATATCATACACCTGATTTGGAGATGTGATGGGATAATTATGTTATGTTGTAAAATGAGTTTCATAACCTGGAGAGATTCATAATATGCACATGTATTTTTGAAACCTTGAGATATCGCAAGGTCAAAGCAAAGCATATGATGGATAACAAATGGAATCTCCTTCCAACCCTTACTCCCTGAAGAAGGAGGCTGCAAAGATGAGATGGTAATCATGATGAGTGTTGCAATTATCATCCAGCGCTAGCACCGAATCCCATCTAAATGAAAGGATAAGCTTTCACATGGATTAAGATTTTCAAGAGGCTGCAAAACTACTTGTTGTGTTAGGATGCATGAACATTATTAAAATTGTCGGAAACACTAACATTTTGATTTATTTTTCAATATAATATCTCTTGTTGATGACTTATCTTTAATCATAACTTTCATTTTTTCAATTGTATCAGGGTTCAGGTTGAGTTTGTCTTCTAATTATGAATACAATTGCTCTCTTTCATTTCTCGTCATATTTTCCCCTGGAGGCAGTTCATTATCTATCTTCTATTTTTGTTATGATCCCTAATTATATTTGATGACATAAAAAATATCACCTCCATTTGTATTATACAAGAAGCACCTTTGCAATGGGAGCATGCTCGAATCAATTTGCATCTCTTTCCTAGTTCATGAGCTAAAATAAGGGTCTTTGTTCAAGCATGAATCAGAAATATTTTGGATATTGTGACAATAATCATACCATGACTTTAAAAAGTGGTTAATCAATGGTCATTCTTACATGTTGGATGGAAAGAAGATCTTATGTAACGGGGAACCATCCACATACTAAGCAGTTGCTAGCGTGAAAGGTGAAGTGTCAAAGTATAAAGGCTGAAAATCAAAAGGGATAACCTTATTTAGCCAGGTGCGGAAAATAGACAAAGTAAATATAAATAGTTGGAATTCATCCCCTATCATGATAAAAGAAGGCCATCACTTTCCCCATCCACCGGATGCTAAGCATACACTAAATAAAATGGGAAGGAATGGGAAATAAATCTTGACCATACTTGGGGACATGCAGATAACTTTGTCAGGGCTATGGATGCTCGTTGGCAGTAGAGAAATATATGTGATGTCTCAGTGACTCCATCATGGCTATGGATGGTTGTGAGTAGTGGAGAAACACTTGAGATATAATATATACACACCTGGTGAAATTTTTTTTATATTCCAAACCTATATCATCCTTATGAAGGATATACCAACATGAATCATAGATGCAGTTTAAGGAAATAAATCTCACCAGCATTCATCCTCTATTTATAGAGGACGAGCTCTACTAGCCATCATGCAAGCATCACTAGTGATCCCACCACAGCGGAACCTTTCAAGTAATTGTTGCACATTAATTCTGAAATTTCTGATCTTAAAGTAATTATATGACCCTTTGCATTTTTTTCTCATATGTCGGGGAAGACTAGCAGAGATTTTGGCTTCACCCAGTGTGTCACCATTTTTTTGTGTCAGCACAACACCCTCCCTAATTTCTTCCTTTACCTTTTCTATAAGAGAAGAAATTTTTCCCTCATACAAAAATTTTCTACTGGAAAGCCTCTTAGACTCTCTCATGCAAATGGAAAACACCGAGACTCTCTTCTCACTCTCCATACTTTACCAATTCATCGATTTTAAAGAAGACTTTGACCCATCAATAAAATTCATATTGGAGAGCTTCCTATTTCCTTCGTTGATACACTGTGTATCGATGAGCATCCTTCTTCCTCCACCAATATGGCCCATATCAGTGACTTGGGATTTCCTTCACCAATATAATTTTCCAAACTTTCACTTGAAATTTTTTCAAACTCCTAACCCATTGATTTTGGCTATATTTGTGGGTTAATATTTTCCTCGCCAATACAGTCGGTATCGGTGATTTAGTGATCTCTTCATCGACACATCGGTGACCATCCTCTCTTTTATACTGATATGGAGGAAGGGCCAACACTTAGACATTTTCTTTTTCCACTTTCTAGTGTATCCACATAAATCATTTTATGGGTTCCGATGCCCCGACACCCATAATCCCTTGAACACTAATACACTGGCACTTCATTCACTTCTGACCATCGATATACATCAGTGTTGATCCCCCCATCCTCGTCAATACATGGTGTATCGGCGAGGTCCATCTCATCTTTGTTGATACATGGTATCGGAAAGGTTCATCTCGTCTTCATCGATATGTCACGTATCAGCAAGTTTCCTTTCTTTCCCTCCGATGCACAGTGTTTGAAGGAAAGTTTCCCTCTTTTTTCACCGATATGCCAACAAAAATATGTCGACCCCTCATTGACACTAATCGTATCAATATCGATCTTCCTTTTCTTGCCAACACAAACATTGTTATCAAGACACCTTCATCTTAAGGCCTCTTCTATTCTCCTCCATTTCAGATCCTTCTCTCTACACCAGTTAGTCAGGTTCATATCATTTCCAATGATTAATAATTCCATGCATGACTGGATAACTAATGATTGATTTCCTATCTCGCCTGATCTACTTCATGTTGTAAATTGTTTTGTCATTGATTTCATGAATTTCATTTATACCAAAGGACTATAACAGTCATGAATTTAATTTATACCAAAGACAGGGGGATACTGGGAATATCTTGACCATACCAAATAGAAGAAGAAGAGAATTTTCTATGTGGTAATGAGGTTCTATATGAAGGTAGAATGATTGCAAACAATCAACCCCAGAGAATTCAAGTTGCAATGGTATGGTAAAAGTAGAAATTGAACGAAGACAACCCCGTGGAAGGGATAAGCAGCAAAAAAATTAGTAAGAAAGGCTCGAGTTAACCAGACCGAAGAAATGGAAATAACGATATATCCCACTTTCACAAGGCAACACAATTTCTAAAGTCTTATATTGAAAAAACCCTTTTATCTAATTTGAATGTGAGTGGAAGAGTCATGGAACCATGAGAAATGTGTTAAATTTTGGTGTAGATAACTGTGGACCCAAAAAAGGATAATTCTTGATTGTTCATCTCCTAAGATCAATGGTTAAGATCAAACATTGGGGTCTGATACCTAGTGGTCTATCTCAGCCATGTCAGTGCAATGATAGAAACCTCATAAGTGTCACGTGTCCAATCAGATGAATTCCACATCAAATGAAGTCCATGTCATCCAGTGTACATGAAGAAGACATCTACGCAGAAGCCACCTCATCTAAAACATAAGCACGAGAGATATCAAAAAATGAATAAGTACTAAGACATCACAGAGATAGTGAGCACGAAGAAGAATCGGGAGTATGTGAAGAAATGAGAGTGAACCCTCAGATGCACGGTGAGAGTTTGAAAATCAACTAAGTGTCAAGAATCGGTCGAATGGACAAGGTCACAAATACAAAGTCGGGGAAATTTTGTATACCCATGGCCTCTGATGAAATGTCACAAATTGGCTAAGTATTAAGAATGACTAAGTACCAAGAGAATTTGAATAAATGACTAACTACCCAGAGGATGATCAAACGAACCAGAGGGTGAGAGATTCAACGGCTCATGATGTCTTGTAGACCCAAGAAGTATGAAAAGATATGCCTTAGACCCAAAGAGAAATGATTGGAAATTCGTCTGAGTATAGGTGTAAAATGAGTGCGGTGGAACTTGAGGGTGTAATTTAGAGGTCGCGGAAGTTTGAAACGAAGAAGAGATATGCCTTAGACCCATGGTGAATCCATCAAGATAGACCAACAATTGATATCAATCCAAGTTCTAGATCAGACGGTTGTTGTGTGTAGTGGTTTCATGGTGTGTTCTTAAGGACAATTAAGTAAATCAACGGCCAAGATCGAATCAAGGATATATTGGAAGGTTATTGAGTGTTGAGGGTGTATTTTGTGTTTTGGTGGACAATGAAAACAATCAACGTTGGATATTGATTATTAATGAGATATGAAGGTTTTTGAGCATCATGGTTCATGCTCTATCTAGAGAGCGGATGGTGTGCAATGGAAGGAAATCGAAGACCAGGTTCAAAGAACATTTTTGCAAAACGATTCAAGTATATTCAAAGGAATCTGGAGTTGACTCCATGGAAACATTCTTTAGATATGTGAACAAACCTTTGGGTGTATTTTTTGTATAAATAATGATGCTCGAATCCATTTCAAGGATGTGTAGAGTATGAAAAAGAAGATGGAAGAGTGAGAGGTGCGAAGAAAGTTGATCATGTGAATAAAATATCTGAGGCTATGAGGTATGAAGATACTATATAATGAAAGAAATATATTGCGAGGGAGGCTAGGAGGTGCAATGACAAAGGAACTTGTGAAACTATGCAAGGTTTTGAACTGTGACAATAGAGAAAAAACACCAGACTGGTGTAGATGAAGGTTTGGATGGAAGAGATAATCTAGTATTATTGACAACTTGAAGAGATTGATGTTTCTAGTAAAGTTGGTATCTATAGGTAGTGTTGAGTTGGTTCTTAGCTAAGGGAATTGGTGTCTCCTGCAATTTGGTGCCTGCAAACATTATTGTTGAGTTGGTGCTCAGTCAAGGAGACTGGTGTCTCCTGCATGTTGGTGCCTGCAAGCATTATTGAGTTGGTTCTTAGTCAAGGAGATTGGTGTCTCATGTAGGTTGGTTCCTAGAAGAATTGTAACAGTATGTTGGTGCCTACAAAGATTTTATTAAGAAAACGTTTTGTGGTTTTCTCCCATTTGGGTTTTCACATTAAATATCTTTGTACTGTGAATTATGTATTAACTTCTTATGACTGATGAAGTAATACATAGATCAATATTGTAAGAAAAGGAAAAATAGTCATATACTAATTCACCCCCCCCTCTCAGCATAAGTAAGTGTGCCAAGAATTGGAATCAAAGAGAGGTTCCTTCAAAACAGTCCAACTACTAGAAGGTGAGTCTCTGCAACACACATGGATAAACATGAAGGTTTCTCTACAATCATAGCTCTAGTATTTGATGGTTCAAACTATGCATTATGGAACATAAGAATGAAAACTTATTGGAAGGCACTTGGATATGACATATGGATTGTAGTTGAGAATGGTTACAAAGCTCCGAAAATTCCACCAATAGATCCAACTGAAAATAAACTCAGTTACTGTGATTCTAAGGCCATGAGTACAATCCAATGTGGTCTGGAAAAATCATATTTTTTCAAAGTCATGCATTGTACTTCAGAAAAAGAGATGTGGGACAAAATACATAAAATATATGAAGGAGATGACAAAGTCAAAAAGGAAAAATTACAAACCCATAGAGGAAAATTTGATACCCTTATGATGAAAGAGGAAGAGAGTATTGCATAATACTTTCTTTGAGTAGACAAGATTGTCAGCACCATCAGAGGATTGGGTGAAGAGGTTAAAGAAACCATTATTGTGAAAAAGGTTCTCATGTCACTTCCCTCAACATTCAACCCCAAGATATCTTCCATTGAAGAAATGAAGGACTTAGACAATTTGAAAATGGATGAATTACATGGAATTCTCACTGCATATGAAATGAGAATAGAAAATGATAAGCAAGAAAAACCAACTAGTAAGGAAGCATCTTTCAAAGTATCAAAGAAGACAAAGACAGAATAATACAAAACATGTGATGGCTCAGACAACGAACTAGATGAGAAAGAAGTTAACTTTGTCAGAAATCTCAAGAGGGGGATAGGAAAATACAAAGGTAAGCTTCCCTTAAAATGCTTTAACTTTGGAGAAGTAGGAAACTTTGCTTCTAAATGTTATTATGGAAATAATGGAGATAGAAATGTGAAAGAATATTCTAGTTTCAAAAGGTACAAGAAGGGTAAGACTGAAAAGAATAAAAAGTTCTATAGACAAAAGAAGAATCTATATACCAATGAAGATAACAATCATCTGGTGATAGTGACAGTGAAATAGTAGAAAATCTCTCTATGGGTGTACAAACACAGACTGATGACCTAGAAAATGGAAATGTAGACCTAACAGAAGAATAAGACTCTGAGATTGATGTAGAAGTAAATCTTGAAGGAGAGATCATATCTACTCTAAATGAAATAGAGAAACTAAGAAACAAGAAAGGGCTACTAAAGGAGTAACTAAAGAAGTACAAAAAAGAAATGTTTGGTTTAAAATAAATCTTTGTGGAAATTGAAAAAATCATCATCAATTTAAAAACACAAGTAGAAGAGGCAAAGAAAATTGAAGTCGTAATATCCGAGCTAAAAGAAAAAGAAGATAGTTGCAACAATCTAGAATGTGAAATATTCTATCTAAGAAATGAGTTGGAAAAATCACATACCAACCCCAAATTCGAAAAGATCTCTACAACCTTGAATGAAATCCTAAATCATCTAAGATCACCATTTGATAGGACTGGTCTTGGGTATAGTGAAAAGAAGGAGGTTGGCAATGAAGAAGCATGAACCTCTTCAAAACGGTCAAGTGAAGAAAGGACCAAGAGTTATGATGATATAATCAAGAATTCTATCAAGGTTTAAGACAACAGGAAGGAACATCAGTATGTTCCACAGAAAACAAATCTTCCTCACAAGGGCAAAATGAGGAAGACTCTCCAATCAATATGGAGGAACATTAGTATGTTCCACAGAAGAAAAATATTCCTCACAAGGATGGAATCGGGAATACTCTCCCATCAATATGGAATCACACAATCAGGTACCAAAATTCTTTCTTCGGCTATTGTTACTCTTGAAATGGTTTTGGTCAAAAAGAAATAGATTGTAGAAAAAATGTAAGAGATGGTTATATAAGGAACAACAACAGATATATCCATGGATTCTCAAGGAGAAATTACAATTCATTTTCCCCTTTTTTGAACTATAACTTCATATGTTATAACTGCAATAATTTTGGGCATAGAGAAAAAATTTGCAAAAGTGATTTCAGAAAAAGATAAAAAAGAGGAAGCCTTGACAATCATGGAAAGAAATTGGGAACAAAGTGAACAAAATAAAGAAAAATCCATGTTTGTTAAAGATTCACTTCATGCACAAAAGAATAAGGATAAGTGAGTCATTGACAGTGGGTGCTACAGTCACATGAAAAGAGACAAAACAAAGTTTATCACCCTAAAGAAGAATGAAGGCAGTGTTACCTTTGGAGACAAAGGGAGGTTAAATATAGTTGGAAAAGGAACTCTCAGTCTTAACAATGGAAGAGATAATGTTCAAAAGGTTTTGTGTGTTGAAAACTTGAAACATAATCTTCTTAGTGTAAGATATATGTGTGACCAAGGACATACTCTTACTTTTGACTCCCAATAATGTGAGATCGAAAAAGATAATTCAGGAAAGTTGGTTGCAAAAGCAATCAAGACCCCAAACAATGTATACATTCTTAATGACATTAATGGAGAAAAATGCTTCATGGGGAAGATAGATGAAATTTGGTTGTGGCATAAAAGAATGGGTTATATGAACTTTGACAACTTGGTAAAAATCAATACCAAACAAGCAGTAATAAATATGCCAAATATCGCAAAACCCTCAAGCATTGTTTGTAAGCAGTTTCAGCGTGAAAAATAATCAAGGGTGAGATTCAAGACAAAGGAATATGCAACATCCAAGCCATTGGAACTTGTGCATACATATATCTGTGGACCAACAAAGACAAAAACCATGCAAGGAGAAAACTATTTTATGTTTCTCATTGATGATTATACAAGAATGACTTGGGTTGCCTTTCTAAAAAATAATCTGAGGCATTTGAAAATTTCAAAGCATTCAAAACTTTAGTTGAGAATGAGACGGATCTAAAAATAAAATTCCTAATGTTAGATAATGGAGGCAATTTCACATCCAATGAATTTGAAGAATTCTGTGAAACCCATGGAATAAAAAGATAGTATCCAAATGCAAGAAATCCTCAACAAAAAGGAGTAGTTGAAAGGAAAAAAAAAACATGTACAAGAAATTGCTAGGACAATGTTAAATGAAGAAAAACTGTGAGATGGATTTTGGAGAGAATTAGTTTACAGTACTATCTACATTCTAAACAGAGGGAAAATCATATTCAATGGTGACAAGACACCCTATGAACTATGGAAAGGTCGACCAACATATGTCAAACATTTTAGAATCTTTGGAAGAAAGTGTTACATCAAATGAGATGATGAGGATCTAGGAAAGTTTGAATCAAGAGAAGATGAAGGAATTTTTCTTGGATATCCATCAAGAAGCAAAGCCTGTAGATGTTACAAAAAAAGACTACAGAAGATTGTTGAAAGAATTAATGCCAAAATAGATGAAGAACTACCACACAAGAACAAACTAGAAGCAGAAGAAATGGATTACAACAAAGAAGAATATAAAGAAGAATAAGAAGAAGAAACACACCAAGATACGCAAACACCATCAAGCTTTGTGTAGAAAATTCATCCAAAGCACTTAACTCTCGGTGATAAAAATGCTCAGACTCATACTAGGAGAAAACTGGCAAGCAATTCTTAATAGGTAAATCTCTCTTTACTATCCAAAATAGAGCCTATATGCTTTGCAAAAGCCAATAATGATCAACATTAGATAAATTCTATGGAATAAGAGTTAAACGAGATTGAGAAAAATAAAACATGGGAACTTGTCCCAAGACCCAAAAATAAAAATGTGATTGGTACAAAGTGGTTATTCATAAATAAGTTGAATGAAGACGGAAACGTAGTAAGAAATAAATCAATA
>ML877724.1:0-16348 GCA_009831015.1 Picea engelmannii
ACTGTGTGAGCTGAAATTCTACTATCATACAAATCAACCCATAATGAAATAAACTCCTCTTAGGGTTACCAAACCCACGTTGGTAAAATTTATCCATTTTTGACAGACGTTTATACAGATAATGTGGAAAATTTAATTCAAACCCTAAAAAAACCATCAAGACTCTGAAATGATAGTATAATGCGAAGAAAAAATGACCTTCACAAGTAATATAACGCTTAATGATGAAAACCAAAGCGTGCCATTCCTTTTTAACTTGACAGATGGACATACCTTCTGGATTGTATTTGGTCTTGGCCGACACCATGAATTTGGACCATGGGATATTTTGACTGGTAATTTTTTGTACCATTTCTCTCTGGAACGAGCCAAATCAGTAGCTTCAGCGATTATGGCTTCATTGAATTGAATTTCTATTTCTCCCACCCTTGCAATTCAAGCATCAAAATTATGCGCGATATCCCTCGCTACTCCCAGGTTATGACCACGAAATGACATAAGAAAATTCACCCATCCCACTCTTTGTAACATAGGTATACACTCATTGTATGCTTCTACAAGTTCAGGGCCTGGGTGTTGGACTCTAGAAACAGGGACCATGATAAAATAACAACCAACAGGGTATTCAAACAAAAATTGAAAGGAAAATCATGTAGGCTCAACGATTATCCTCGAGCCAAAGTAACCACATAAATGCGAGAGCATGGAGCCATAAGGAAAGGCATAATTTCACGAGAAGGAGATATGACCAGGTACAAAGGTTTCAAATCACTAAGTTGCAAAAGTAATGGTGAAAATAAATGACTTCCCAAAATGACAATGCATAAGATGATACTACGGATTTCAATGCCACTTGTCACCAATGTATGACAATGTATAGTACTTTCACGATTCTCAAACGAATTAAGTCTTGGGAGAAATATTCTAATGATTTAACTGCAAGGAATTATGTATGTTAATTATAAAAAATGATGGGATTGTCAAGTAATTTCAATAATGGTAAAAAATGATTCATGCAAAACTATGAATCGAAATATACCCAAATGAGTTATTGATTATCATAGTTTTAAATTATAATAAGATTTAAGACCATTGGGATTTAAAACCAAAACAAGTCAAAACTTTGGTTATTCATCCAAGTGTGATTATGTAGCTCATGTAAAATATTGAGAATCAAACGATAAGAATAATAACAAAATCATTCTTGCATATCATCCCTTGAAATCCTAAATACGAGCATTCATTAATCAACCAAAAGTCCTGCAAACAAGGATATTTGAAATCATGTTGAAAATCATGAAATTCAAAACGATAACATAATCAACGTAAATATAACAGAGTCAATGTTAGAAACACTTTACTATATTCAACATATTCAATGATGTAATTTCCAGTAGCAAGACCATATTTCAAACCATTTACAAAATTCTTAAGTAAACTATTCCAATCAAAGAAACAAAATAAATACAAGAGAAAATTTTCTCATACCAAATAAAAGGGACCATAATTTGTAATCAATCAATCAAAGAAAAATAGGGGGTTGTTTTCCACAACATGTTCTTTAAAATTGATCTCTTGTTTAGATTTTGCACTATGCTTCATTGAGAAAAACCCTAGTCCTGAATATCCCGCAACAAATGTTTTTTCAAGAAACAAAATGACAACATAGGGGCCCCACTAGTTGAAACTCGGTGTCTCGAATCCAATGCAACCGATGGTTTTTCCATATAAGTCCCATTTTGAGTTTTATCGCGAGTTGAAACTCGCTTCCTCAAGCCATTCAGGGACATGTTGGTAATTTGGTCTGGGGGCATAAAATCCAAACCGAGCACCATAACGAAGTTATGCAAGTTCTTGCACGTCTATTTGGCCAATGCCCACGTGACCACACTACCAAAAATCACTCGACACAATGTTCTTGAAAATTGACCTCTTGTTTAGAATTTGAACTATGCCTCATTGAGCAAAACCCTAGTCCTAGATATCGTGTGACAAACACTTTTCCCAGTAGTTGAATGACAATGGAGGGGCCCCACTAGCTGAAACCTAGTTCCTCAGATCCAATCCAAATGATGGTTCGTCCATACGAATCTCGGTTTGAGTTTTATCACGAGTTGCAACTCGCCTCCTCAAGTCATTCAGGGACATGTTGGAAATTTGGTCTGGGGGCATAAAATACAAACCAAACAACATAAAAAAAAATTGTAAACTTTGACACGTTTTTTCCGTGAAGGTCCACGTGACCACGCTACCGACAATCACCCGACACATTGTTCTTGAAAATCAACCTCTTCTTCAGAATTTGCACTATGCCTCATTGAGAAAAACCCTAGTCCCGAAGATCTCACAACAAATGCTTTCCCAGGAAATGGAATTATAGCAGAGGGGCCCCACTAGATGAAACCTTGCACCTATGATCCAATGCAACAAATGGTTTGTCTATCCGAGTCTCTATTTGATTGTTATAGCGAGTTGCAACTCACTTCCTCAAGCCATTCAGTTCGTGTTGGCAATTTGGTCCGGGGGCATAAAATCCAAACTGAGCAGCATAATCAAGTTTTGTAAGCTCTCGCACATCTATTTAGCCAAGGCCCACATGACTACGCTACCCACAATCATGGAACAATGTTCTTGAAAATTGACCTCTTGTTCATAATTTGCACTATGCCTCATTGAGAAAAACCATAGTCCCAAAGATCCTGCAACAAATGCTTTTTCGGGCAACAGAATGATAGTGAAGGGGGCCCACTAGCTGAAAACCAATGCTCTGGATCCAATGCAACCGAAGGTTCATCCATCTGAGTCCCGATTTTATTTTTATCATGAGTTGCAACTCACCTCCTCAAGTCATTCAGGGACATGTTGGCAATAGACCTAGACCTAAACCATGACCATGACATAGACCTAGAGCTAGACTTAAACCATGACCTAGACCTAGATCTAGATGAATATCTAGATCTACACCATTACCATGACCTATACCATGACCTAGACCATGGAAAGACAAGGCATGACAAGGAAATGTCTAGGTCTAGGTATGGCAATGCAAGGAAAGGAAAGTAAATCCAAGGCAAGACATGACAAGGATAATAAAATCTAGACATGGCAAGGCAAGACAAGGTCTAGGTCTAGGTCTACATGCTATATCTTGTTATAAAAGTTATTGAGTTAAAAGATTAGTTTTTATTTATTTTATTTTAAATAAGGCCTTGAAGTTATGTTGTTTTTCATGCAATCCAAAATAAATTATGGATCAATAGTATAATGAGAATACACCATAAGGATGGAACATAAACCTATTTAGTGACATCCTTTTTTATGTAAATCCTATTAATTATGATAATCCATGTTTCACAACTATGAAGATACCTAAGATATCTGAATAAAGATAGCTTATGTTGTGACATTGAATTTCTCATGCAAGTATTTTATCTACGATAAATGGGATAACAAGTTCTATAATTACATGCTTAATAAATCCTTTGATTGTAATTTTTAGGTATTAAACTTGTTCATTTAGTACAAGCATTATTTCTTTTAAGAAAAAAAAAGGTATGATACATGAATGTCATTATTTTTTATTAAGATAACTTGAAAAAAAATTCTCTCTAATGATGAAAATAACTCTATTTTTACAAACAATCAGTTTTATGAATATCATAATGAAAGTACGTTTTAGATGAATTGTGGTTAGCCAAGACAAGGAAAAGCAAGGAAAGGCATGGCATGAGAAGTCAAGGCAAGGCATGGCATGGAAAGGCAATACATGGCATGGCATGGCATGGAAAGGAAAAGCATGGCTTGGCAAGGCAAGGCAATGCATGGAATGGCATGGAAAGGTATGCCATGATATGGAATGGCATGGAAAGGAAAGGAAATACATGGAATGGAAAGGCATGACAAGGAAATTGATGCAAGCCCAAACCTCTCCTAAGGTCTGTGCAACCTCCTGGTCTAGGATCATTCTAGTCGGAAGCCGAAATTAGCTCACGGGCTCCCTTCAAGCCCAAAATTTCAATACACAGGTCCTTAAAATTTCTTCCTGAATGTAAATTCTCTTTTTTGAGAGTCCTCGAGCACTAGCAAAGCCTCCTCGGAGACCGAGGGCCAAAACCATGGGCCAAACCTTCAATCCCTGAAAGTTTCAGGAATTTTTATTTTTTCTGGAGTGTCGGACCTTCAGACTTTCGGATCTATTGATGCGTGTCCTTCCCCTGATCAATGCTCCAGATCAACTCCAGACTTCGGGACTCTAGAGAGATCGAACTCCTCTTCACTCTATTCTCCCGGAGTATATATTCTCTACTTCTCCTCTGATTTCAGTGCTTCCTGATAAGTGTCTTCCACCATTCTGATTGTCATCATACTGGATTCCTCTTGGATTTCATATCTCATGCCATTAATATACCTGGAAAAAATTTCCTCATCACTCTCTCAATGTCATGCTCTGATGTTCAATCTGTAAAACTCCTCAGTGTATTCTTTCACTGTCAAGCCCTTCTGTCTCAAGTTCTGCAATCTCCTGAATAGATTGATCTGATATCCTTTGGGTATGAACTTATCTTTCAATTTAGCTACCATCCTATCCCAATTTTTTATTTTTTCTTACCTTTGTGCCTTCTCTCGGCTTGCAATTCATCCCACCATAGTGTTGCATGTCCCTTTAGTCTGGAAACAACATGCTTCACCTTATTTTCATCCTCGATTTTTTTATAATAAAAGTACTTGTCTAAGGTCCTTATCCAATTTAGTAGCTCCTCAACATCCAAGTTTCATTCATACATCGAGACTTCCATTTTTTCTCTGGCTCCCATTTTTACAACCGCTTTCAACAAGCGTTCCTCTATAGCGTCTCCTTCTGCAGCTTCTTCAAATTCCATTTATTTACTTTCGGCTTCACTGATGTCACTAGAATCAAGTTCTATTCTTTGCACTGTCTCCATGGCATCCAATCTTGCACAGAGTTGCCTCATTTCCCATTCCATGGCTCGATTTTATTCGGTTCTATCTGCAAGTCTTCTGGGTGGCATGATTCTAATTTTTCTTTTACACAGAGCTTAAATTTAGGCTATGATACCACTTGATGCAAACCCCACCCTCTCCCAGGGTCTGCACAACCTCATAGTCTAGGATCATTCTAGTCGGGAGCTGTAATTAGCTCATGGGCTCCCTTCGAGCCCAAAATTTCAATACACAGGTCCTCAAAACTTCTTCCCGAATGCAAATTCTCTTTTTTGGTAGTCCTTGAGTGCTAGAAAAGCCTCCTCGAAGATCGAGGGCCAAAACCATGGTCCAAACCTTCAATCCCTGAAAGTTTTGGGACTTCGATACTTTTTATCCTTCTTATCTTCGAACGCACAACTTGCGAACTGCCAAACAATGGGAAGCAAGATCAACGGTCCTCAACAAACATCGATATCAACAGCTCAACTCTGTTGTTTTGGGCTTCGATGTTTTTTGGCTACACCAACACATGCACAACACTGGCAAAGTGTCAGGCGCCAAAAAAGAGAAAATATGACGACTCCTATTCTACCATCAGATCGACAACTCTCTGCTTCTTTCACACTTCTGGCTTCGACGATTTCTCCACAAATCCTTTTCACGAATTTCCCAGATCGTCGAAAAGGCACTTACACCCAAGTATCAAATCGACGGTCCCCAAGAACAAATGGATGAACGGATCAAAATCCTCTTTTTTGGTCTTCAACAGTTTCTTTTGGTTGTCCACACGACATGACCCTTTGTATCTCCCGACATTGAAACACCAAAAGGTTCCTCCATCCTCCACATGCCCCTTTCCTGATTGACGACCAGGATGCTTTCAGGACTCCAGGGATTTTGTTCCTGCCTACTCGATGATTCAATTTCATTGAAGTGCCACGACGCTGAACTATGGGATCTGTCGCCATGCATCCTTCTCCAATGAATGGTTGGGATTGACTTCGACCTTTGGGCCTTCGAGAGTCCTCACAACACTATGCTCTATTTCCTCTGGAGTGCCAGACCTCTGGACTTCTGGATCTGCTACCACTTGTCCTTTCCCTGATCAAGGATCCACATCAACTCTGGAATTTGAGACTCTAGAGAGATCGAACTCCTCTTCACTCTATTCTCCCATAGTATCTATTCTATGGATCTTCTGATCTGACAACGCATGTCCCTGCTGATGGACAACCCTGATGAACTCCGCGGTTTCAGGACTTTGTTGGTTCTCCACTCTTGGATTTTCACTTCTAACTTCCTCTAGAGTTCCAGTCCATCGCAATACACGATATGCTGACATGTGTCCTTGAATTTTGGACAACCATGATTAACTCTGCCCTTCGGGACTTCGAGGGTCCCGACTTCTCCACACTCCAAATCACCTGAACGCATGAAGTCTGAAGGACTTCACCAATTAACTCTGGTGCAACTCCTCTATATCTGATGACTATCATATCTCTTGCAAAATCTCAAATGGATCTCAACCATTGATTTCCACTCTTCGATAACTCCTCCTTTGCACTCCACACATGAATTTTTTTGAACATGCAAAGTCTCAACAACTCACAGGGTTAAACCCCACGCTGCTTCTCCATATGTAAGGGTGATGAAATATTCTGGGTCCTCTCGAACAGATCTCAATCGCTTAACCCTTGAACCAAAAAAATCCTCTCCTCCTTAAGGATTTTGATCACTATCCTTCCTGAGCTTTAAGTCCTTGAGGTATTTCAGACCTTTGGCGAACTCCTTGCAACCTTTAAATTTTGAGAAGTTTTTGGACTTAGATATTTTTGGAAAAAAATCTCCCTTGTGCACTCCTTGCGCTCGTCTCCTCTGAGACTTCTTCAACACTTAAACAAAGTGTTTTCTCGACGCACTCCTTGCATGAGTATTCTTCAATCTTTTCTCTCCATTGAGAAATTGTTCACTCCTTGAACTTCAACTGGAAATTATCGTTATCTCTTCTGAGCTTCTGAGTCTATCTCTACTCAACCTACGCACTCCTTGCGGGCACTATGCACTCCTTGCACCAGGAACCTCAGAAGAGAAACACTTGAAACTTACAGAAACATTAAAGGCTTCCACACTTAACCATGAAAAGAATATCCATGCATAAAAAATACATAACAGATAAAACACAGAGAGCATAAAGAAACATCACATGTACTTAAATAATTCATATGAACACAACACCATACATTTGGAATCAAATCTCTCTGCTTGTATTTGTTCAGTAAAATATGTACATTGACTCATACAACTCTCTGCAATTCTTCATAAGCTTCAACAGCTCTTTCAACAACAATAACAATAACATTCAACAGCCTTATTTGGGCATAAAATACATATATGTATACATGGAGAGGCTTCTCGAGCCTTCCCTCTAGACTACCTTAGTGCTATCCTAGCGTAGTTAATACATTCATCTACTAAGGACTATTACATTGAATGGAAATTACATTCATATATGAGTCGATACTCAGTATATGTACAACCTTATCTGATAATTAAAATGATTACAACTTCGACGACCTTATGTGATGGCTCAAGCCTCAAAATATTTAAAATCTTTAAATTACAATCCTTTCAAAACAGAAAGACACGCTCTCCTCAGAATTTAAACACGGTTTAAAAATATGTGCGTTGGGTGCTGAGTTATCCTCGACCCGGCCTCTTTAATTGTTGATGGTAATGATCCTGCATCAACAAGGCAATGTAAGGCATGACATGGCATGGCATGGGAAGGCATGGCATGACATGGCAAGGAAAGGCATGGCATGGAAAGGAAAGGCATGGCATGGCATGGAAAGGCAAGGCAAGGCATGGTGAGGAATGGCATGGCAAGGAATGGCATGGAAAGGAAAGGCATGGCATGGCATGGAAATGCAAGGCAATGCATGGCATGGCATATCAAGGAAAGAAAATGTAAGGCAAGGCATGACAAGTAAATGAATGCAAGGAAACACAAGGCATGTCATGGCATGGAAAGGAATGGAAAAGCATGGCATGGAATGGCATGTCATGTCATGGAAAGGAAAGGCAATGCAAGGAATAACATGGCATGGAATGGCATGGGATGGAAAGGAATGGCATGGCAAGGCAAGGCATGCCATGACATGGAAAGGTAAGGCATGGCATGGAAAGGCATGGCATGGCATGGTATGGAAAGGTAAGGCATGGCATGGAAAGGCATGGAATGACATTGCAAGGTAAGGCAAGGCAAGGAAAGGCATGGCATGGCATGGAAAGGCATAATATGGCATGGCATGGCAAGGAAAGGCATGAAATTACAAGGCATGGCATGGCAAGGAAAGGCATGAAATGGAAAGGCATGACATGACATAGCATGGAAAGGAAATGCAATGCAATGAAAGACATGACAATGCAAGGCATGCAAGGAAATGAAATGAAAGGCAAGGCATGGAAAGTAAATGAGATGCATGGAAAGACGAAGCATGACATGGAAAGGAAAAACATTTCACTGGATGGAAAGGCATGGCATGGAAAGGCATGGAATGACATGACATGGCATGGCAAGGCAAGGCAACGTATGGCATGGCATGTCAAGGCATGGCATGGAATGGCAAGGAAAGGCATGTTATGGCAAGGGAAAAACACTTCATTTGATGGAAATGCATGGCAAGGAAATGCAAGGCAAAGCAAGGCAAGGCATGGCATGACATGGAATGGAAATACATGACATGGCATGGAAAGAAAATGCAAGGCAAGGCATGGAAAGGAAAGGAAAGGAATGGCATGGGATGACATGGAAAGGCAAGGCAATGCAAGGCAAGGCAATGCAAGGCATGGCATGGGAAGGCAAGGCATGGCAAGGAATGGCAAGGCATGGCACGACAAGGAATGGCATGCCAATGAAATGAAAGGTAAGGAATGGAAAGGGAAAGACATGCATGGCATGGAATGGAAAGGAATGACATGGCATGGAAAGGAAATGTAAGGCATGGCATAGCATGGTAAGGAAAAGCATGTCATGGCAAGGTAAGGAAGTTCAAGGCATGGAATGGAAAGGAAAGGAAAGGCATGGCATGGAAAGGCATGGCATGGAAATGCATGACATGGAATTGTAAGGCAAGGCAATGCAAGGCATGGAATGGCATGACATGACAAGGCAAGGAATGCCATGGAAAGGAATGACATGGCAAGGCATGGCATGGCATGGAAATGCAAGACAAGGTATGGCAAAGAAAATCATGACAAGGCATGGCATGACAAAGCAAGACATGGCATGGCATGTCAAGGCAAGGAAAGGCATGGCATGGCATAGCAAGGAAAGGAAAGGCATGGCATGGCATGGCATGACATGGAAAGTCATGGCATGGAAAGGCATGGCATGGAAAGGAAAAAACACTTCATTGGATGGAAATGAAATTTGTGGTATAAATTTAAGTCATATGACCCTAGAAAAAATGTTTTTTCTTTCTTGGGATAAGAAATGTTCCTTTATTTGTGATCCTTGCTTCATCGCAATCCACATTTTGATTTGAATTTTTCCTTGCATAATGTTATGGAAATATATATATTTATTTTTGTATAAGTTAAAATGGGAAGCTACATGGAAAGACATGCAAGGAGGGATTAGTCTATTTTATATCATAGTTTTGTTGTAGGGATTTGTAAATGTAACAACCTGTATTTTGTCCTTAGAAGGTTAGAACTTTGTTTTTTACTTATCTCGGTGATTCATTTCTTATTATTTGTTGGGTTTAGTTAGAATAATATATACATTTGATATGTATACATATGGATCTATTTATGTGTTGCAGGATATTATTTTTATTGTTATATGTTTATGATGATGATAGTTTTTTTATTTGTTTAAACATGTAAATTGAAATGTGGAACTTTGGTATGTGGATACTAGTTCATAATTATGTATAATAGATCCAAGGCATCATGTAAATAAAAACACATTTCTTAATTGAACATTAATACAGATAAGGATTCCCATATGGAATTTATAATGTATATGCATGGGTATGAGTTATGTGATATGCAAATGACTATAGTGTTGAGGTGACCAAGGCATGGAACGACATGGAAAGGAAAGGAATGCCATGGAAAGTCAAGGGAAGGAAAGGCATGGCATGGAAAGGAAAGTCATGGAAAGGAAATGCATGGCATGGCAAGGAAAATAAATGCAAGGAATGGCATGGCATGGCAAGGCAAGGCATGGAATGGAAAGGAAAGGCAATGCATGGCATGGCATGGAAAGGAGCGAAATGGCATGGAAAGGCATGGCATGGAATGGAAAGGAAAGGCATGGAAAGGCATGGCATGGAAAGGCATGGAAAGTCAAGGAAAGGCATGGTAAGGCAAGGCAAGGCAAGGCAATGTAAGGGAACGCAAGGCAAGGCAAAGACAAGGCAAGGCTAGGCAAGAAATGAAAGTAAAGGAAAGGAAAGGCTAGGAAAGAAACGAAAGAAAAGGCAAGGAAAAGAAAGGCTATGCATTGATCATATACTTTGTTGTGGACTCCCCATTCACTTGGCATCTTTCACATTCATCCATGGAGTTGGCTACCTTGGAATTCACAAATGTGGAGTGGTTGCATGCATGCACATTCTTGGAGGGAACATTCCATGTGGACATTTGGCATTTGAATTGTCTTGAT
This sequence comes from Picea engelmannii, assembly GCA_009831015.1. NCBI lineage: Eukaryota > Viridiplantae > Streptophyta > Pinopsida > Pinales > Pinaceae > Picea > Picea engelmannii. Next base: position 10,619 of record ML877724.1, read on the forward strand.
GCCTATTTTTGGTGATGTGTCCCGTTCATGAGAATTATTTGGTGCATACTACTACTATTTTTTTATGAGGGAGAATTGCTTTGGAGAGGCTAATGTCCACATATCGTAACATGGTCAACCATATATTGAGGACAGATCTAACTACTTCATTATTATAATATTTATTTGACTTGTCATGGATTTAGTTAGCAAATAATAATATTTTATTGTATAAGATAAGAGACTCACTCTGTATATAAGATTTCTCTCTCTCCATTGTAAAGGGTGGAGAATTTGGGTATTTATGAGCTCTCCTCTTGTGCTACATTGTAGAACATTTTGGCAAGCTTAATGGAGAATTGAGGTATATTTTCATTTGATGTGAAGCTTTATTGTGCACTCATTTTATGTGTTGATTTTGTATTAAGAAACCCTTGTAACATGTTGTGATTTCCATTATAATGAACCATGCTTCATTTTGGATAGAGTAATGTGAGGTTTCAACTCTCTTATTTCTATTGTGATTATGTTAGCCTACATTATTGTTATTATTGGTTCTTGGAGTCTTAAATATGACGGGTCTTCAGTCTTTTGTCAAATTTAGGTAATGAGAACCATTAATTGCATATGGATTTAGCACTTAGAAATATTTTCCACCACAAGATATTTGTTAAAGCGTAACACACGTATTTATTATAACTTTAGAAAAAACGAACTATTCTTACTTACATAGACTTCATTAACACTTTAAAAATTTATAAATCAAATTAAATAAATTCATAAATTCATAAATTCATACACTTTGAAATTCATACGTTCATCCACATAAAATGCACAAACAATGAGATTCATAAAAAATGTACCATGAAATGTGTGTGTGTGTGTGTGTGCGCGCGCGTGTATTCAACATCATCTAAATTGTACATTTTTTACAAAATGGCACCTTGTACCCAATATACAAAACGAAAACAAGTGCCCTAACATAAAAAAACATCCACATGGTGGCCTAGATACAAAATGACAGTCATTAGTCACTCATTGACCACTACCACCCTTGCCACCCTCAGGATCATCCTGTAAATTGATCTTTCTTCTCTTTCCCGAAGAAGCACCTCTAGTGGTTTTGGGCCTAGGAGTGGTTCGTCACTCTGGAGACTGCACACAGAAAAAACATTGTTATAATTTTTTTTCCACAATGAATTTAAAGACTTACAAAATGATACTTTGTAATTCAACATAAGACAACTCACTGCGGATGGTACAAACAATCATGAGGGTGTTACCCTCCTCCATGAACCTAATCTCTCAGCGATGCCACCCTGCGTCAGTTACAAGGATCAAATCATGAAATTTAATAAAAAATGCATAAAATAAATTCCAATCATGATACATAAAAGTTTATCATCAACACATTATCTCACCATGAATATTTCGAGCCTCGATGGAGAGTCACTGACAGGTGGAGCGCTTGGCTATACAACCTGCTCTGAGGAAACCTCTACTGTGGTAGCCTTGGTGGATGGCACAGATGGAAATGGTGGTGTGGGTGGGTGGAATAAGGGTGAATCCAATGTGGATGAATGCAATGGAAGAGGTGGTGTAGATGGGTGGACTGTAGGTGCATCCACTAAGGATGCATGGAAGAAGAAAGATGTTGGGGGTGGACGACAATGGACCCCGACAGACTGTACAAGTGATGGAAGAACCCTCGCTCTAGAGTAAGGTAACTCAAAAGCTATGGGAAGGTTCCTAGGGAGAGGACTAGTACTAAAACTAGCAAAACTATCGTCATCCTGCATAAATATTTATAATATTGAACTATTAGTACAAAATAGTAAAATTCAACAACATAAATACAAAAAAATTGAGATTTAAATGATATTTATCTCTACACATGATACCTGTGATGCAGGTGACTTGTCCATCCTAGGTGGACATTTCTCGACATCGCTTGGTCCCATAGCCTGTAGAAACACAAGAACATTAAAAATCAGAGGATGCCATAAAATGAAGAAATCGCTATGTGAATTTATCAAATGTGATACATACCTATGTATGGGGTAGACCGATTGAGCAGGCTTCCTCTACTATTGCATTGGTGGTGGAGACAAACATTGATGCATCCATGGGTGTAGAGGGTTTGTTACACAGGCGTAACAACTACAAAACAACATAAAATAAAATATCAATATAAATACACATAATACGATATAAATATATAACGATGGAGAACATAGAGATGGTTAATATACTAACCTCCTCCATGAAGCTCCAATGTCCACTAGCCTCAATAGGTCCATATCAAGTTTTCCCACAACTTGAGCATCTGTGAGGTTCACATGGATGATTTCTATTTCCATGTTCCCTCTCATCACTAAAATCTACTGTATGGGGTGAAGCTCTGACCCCTCTATCAATGTCATCGACATGAACCTCCTACCAAGATAGTGCAAAAAAGATTCCATTTTGCACTAGGATCTGAGTCAATGATGATATAACGACCTGTACCCGCTGCAAGCTCTCTGCAACAGAAGGATGCCGGGTAGGTGAGTCAGTCCTTCACCTAGTGGGGGGATGAAGACCTAACATGGGATCACTTGTAGCATGCTCTCAGTCCTGTGCGGACCCTCAATTCACCCCCTAGAAGTCACCTATGTAGAAGTAATTGACATGTCGACCCAAAATAAATTCATCCCATAATTTTTGCAAAAAATATAAAGGCACCTCCCTATTATTGCAAGGAGGTTTATCAAATACCATGTTCCACCTATCCATCCAGTTTTGACTAATTTTTGGGTGGATGCACCAGTCAATGAAAATGTGTTTCTTGGTCATGGTTGGTTGTTATCTAGATTGAGGATCAATACAAATAAACATTAGTTGTTGTTTTGATATACCCAAGTTTGTAAATTGGTTTCTATCCAATCCAACGTTGTGATACTCAAACATTCTTTCCCTATATTCAAAAATAGAAGTCAATTTCCCTTGGGCACTTACAATGGACCTCATAATGGCGTCCAATGAAGTGGACAAGAACTCTCTTCTTGGTTTTCTCATGCCCCTTAATTAATTTACATGTGTTGTTAAAGTGGCCAACCCCTCATCAATTTGGGTGTTTATGTTGGGTGGTTGTGGTGGGTTGGGGTTTTACTCACCTTAGTTGGCTAGTTGGTGGTTTACATTCTCTTCGGGTTCCATTTTATAATATATGCTATAATTTAAAATGAAAATTTAATAAGTGGACTTATGACAAAGGTATTGCAAAGAACAATTTCATTTTATCCCAACAAAATCATTAACACAATTTTGTGTAAAACAAAGAAAAATTGTGCGTTATCTTTACAATCAATTCGAAAACAAACTATATAAGATTAGTGAATTTTTGATAGATTTACATTCAAGTATTAATCATGTGTAGTGAAACCTAGCTAATAATTTTTCAATGCCATTGGGATTTACATCCATAACCCATGACTAATTGTTTTGTATTTTTTGCAAAGCCAAGAGAGGAAATGAAAAAAATCAAGCATACCTTTCTTTCAATGGACACGATGGAAAGATCTCAGATTTTCTCCTCCTCTATTCGTCCTCTTTGCTTGCTCCAATTGGGAAAATTGTGAGGCGTGGTGTGTAAATGAGCACAAAATGTGTCTGCGTTCCCTTAAAAATCGATTACAACAGGAACACGCATGTGTTCCTGCCAACGAATCTACATGGCAAGATGACTGGAGGTTTGGGCCTTTCCAAACCTATAGGATTAGGAACGCATGTGCATTCCTGCGAGTACATGTTCTTGCTGACCCCCTTGCCACTTTTTCTTCCACCGACTTTATACACACACCCCTAAGCGATAAATCTATCTTAAATCTAATAAACTTAGCATTACCCACCCTCCCCTGAGATGGGCCTATGGGGGAGCACCTACCATCATGATTGAGATGACCCCACGGGATAGGAATTCAATTGGGTTGCCTATATTCTATCCCAATTTTTTTTTTGGAAAAAAAATCTATATTTTTGAGAATGAGCAGGTATGGGAAGACAAGGAGTCTGGCATCTTTCTGGGCATATGCAAATTGGAGATGCCGTGGTTGGCACACCTAACATAGAAGGATATGGGTCAACAACGCATTGCATACTTAATTGCAACATATATAATATAAGTTCCTTCCCCACAAACAACTTCCCCAACATTTAGAAGGATTAAACAATAATTGAGATGCAAATTTGTGAAATCCCTAATTAAAATAGATCAACATTCATGTATAATATATATATTAATTTCGAATAAAATTTAAACTTGATCAGATTGTTAGAATTACTTCAATAATACCAATTATAAAATACTCCTAACTTTTCTTCATGCAATAACCTCTATCAAAGTGAAACATTTTCCCAAAGTGGTCATGAAAGTACAAATCCAGACTATACATATTAACTGGAAATGCCCTTAATATGAAGTTTGGACAAGGATAAATAAAATTGTTAATCAAAACAATGGAAGGATTTGAATTTTAGATAAAGATACCGTATATAACGACTTAAAAACCCTTTTCTGTTAACAAATATATAAAAATATAACATTGTCCAGAAAGAGAATCTTTGCATGTTCCTTTGGTAAGGGAGTATCTTTTGTATCATTTCTTCAATGTTCTTGCAAATGGTTCATAAATTTAAATGTGTTAAATGAAACAACTTGCTTTATAAGAGTACATGAGAGTGTTGAATGAAAGGTGAATATCATGCAACACTGAAGTCTCATAATGGTGAAAGGCTCTTTGAATCTTAAAGGATGAAATCACAACCCTTTGCTTCACCATCATTTGGTAAGGGACTACCTTTTGCAACATTTCTTCGATATTCTTCAATATTCTTGCAAACGGTTCATAATTTTAAATGTGTTAATTGAAACAACTTGCTCTATTAGAGTGTTGAATGAAAATTGAATATAGTGCAACATTGTAGTCTCATAATGGTGAAAATCTCTTTAAATCTTAAAGGATGAAATCGCAACATTAAAGCTTTGTCCTATTGACATTAGCATAATGTGATTGAATGTATATTGGGAACAACCATCTAAATAAACCTATTTCTAAATCATAAGAATCAAAAGGTCCAACTTAGAAACCCAATGGATCACTTTGAAGAATAGACGATTATGATAAAGTTGGTGTAAGTGGAGAGAAATGGATCATAGCTGTAATTGGTTTTGTATCTACCTTCATCTGTTTATCATGAAGAAGTGCCCATATTGTTGAGTAAATAGGCAGTAGCCATTACCATTATCCTTGATCTTACTCTAGAATATGTTAGGATCAAAATAAAGTCCACCCTACATTTCTTATACAATAAGAGTATATTAATTTACTTTATCCTAATCCATATTTTTTAAGAGTTATCAAATCCCATTGAGGTGTAAACTTTTAATCATTTAAAATGAATTTAGGATGGTTGTAATCTCATTTATCTCAATAAAATTTAAAACTCAAAAATATACAATTCAATAAACCTTAAAACTTAAAACTTATGTAAATATGGATATTTCAAGATATAATTTTGATAATTGTCAAGGTATTTATTTTGCAATGTAACAATATTTTTATGTAATTATCAAAGTTATTTTTATTTATGTCTAAATTTTTTATCTCTTTATATAATAATTTTGATATGTAGTGTATATATTAAATCTCACATATAATGTTTTTTTTTTTATTATTCTCTCTCTCTCTCTCTCTCTCTCTCTCTCTCTCT
>ML877725.1:6654-17447 GCA_009831015.1 Picea engelmannii
TAAGGAGTGCGCAGATCTGGACGGCCATCATACAAGTGCGCATATCGATGGTTCTTAAGGCATTCCGGACCCCCCTTGGTGTTCTGTCTTTAATCAAAGGGGGGGGTCTGGAATGAATATTCCTTCCGGCAGGCCCCTTGTTACACATGGCAAGTTCCTATTGGTCTAGAGGTCAAATACCCCGCCTGCTACCGGATATCCCATCACCCCTGGATGTCATCCTCCACTATGCCCACTCAACCCACTTGCTACTGGGGACGGGTCACTTCCCATAACCTCCGGCAGTCTAGGTTGTCAGTCCCATAACTCCCTTCACTCATGAACAACCCCCTTTGGCGACTTTCACCCCCAATCACCAACCTCTACGTCAGTCATCCGTATACTTTGGTTATCGTCACCTGCCACATCACCCCAAGTGGCCCGTTGTCCATTAATAACTGGATAATATGCCCGTTTTCATGCTGACCGTTTTCCCGCGTCCGACCGACCCATTTTCGAATAAAAATACCGTTGTGCCCATTTTCACTCGTTATTCATCCCTCACGCCAGAACCATCCATCGCACCAGAGAACGTATATATCGTCTTCCCATTTCTTCCCCATCGTTTTCCTCCACCCCCAGTAGACCCCACTAACGTTGTTTGTTGCAGGTACAGTTCCTGAGATGGCGTCCAAAACAAAGCCAGCTGAAGAAGAAGAGAATCCGTTCGTTCCTCCTCCAGTGGACCTGCATAAAATTCCCCTGGTCGATAAGGACCGTTTGATAGCCGATACCATTTGCAGTTTTGACTTCTCAAATCTCCAGTCGTGGCTCCGGGAAGTTTTCCTAGACCAGAGTGACGAAATTGGACTCTGGGAGTCCAATTTGCCCCTATATTTGTTCCCCCAAATCCACCATTTCCCAGAATTTGCACTTAAGTGCCAAGCTCACTACGTCCCCGACCAGAAAGCCATTGTTTCTTCGTCTGGGGACGTCCTCTTCTTCATCACCCCAGAGGATATCGACCAGATGATGCAAATAAATCGCCCGAAATCTGCGTCCCCATTCAACTTGGAAATCCTCACTGAGCTTTATCAAAAGATGACTTTCCCGCAGAGAGCTCAGATAGTCGAGCTTTTCCTCCCCACTTCCACTCCGCTCCCGACCACAAATCCCCCGTACCATTCTTCTTTGTTTTCCGCCAAAGGAAATCAGATTATTTCCTCCCTATGTGCCCTGCTTGGGTACTTTTCCGATAAATGGGTAGACGAACCCATCCTGGGTTTCCTTTCTATCTTCTCAAACGATGAACAGCCGACCACGCAGTTCGACTACAGCACTTTCCTAGCCAATAACATCCATGAACAATTGGTTAATTTTACCACAGAAGGTATGTTCAGGTATTCATCCATTCTGGCCTATATGTTCGTCTACTTCCAAGCAGACAAGTTCAATTTCTCCATGCAGAAGATGGACGCCGACGGGAAGCCACAGCCAGTCACAGCGTGGACTTCTCTTCTGAAATACAATTCTACTGAATACGATTTCACAGCGTTCATCGATCAGTTTTACCACCCTGTGGTAAGTATGTTGAGTGGCATGCCTGAGCCACGAATAAATGATGAAGTCCAGAGGATTCTACACCTCTCGGACAATGCGAAGACAAGAGACTGGTACTTGTATCAGAATCACTCCGAGATCCGAGTTTATGGGTGCGAGCTGGCACCGTACAAGCTTCTGAGATACATACCGGTAAGAATTTTCTCACTGGAATATATTAGACAAATTATGAATTCTGATGATATTCACTTTGTTTCCCTTAAAAAGAAACAACAATTGCAGATTAAAGGGCAGATAGGATCTTTCATCTGCAATAGTAGAAGTGCAGGTGATGAAGCAGACAAACTGTTGAGGGAAATGAAATTTCTGACAAGTTTCACCTAGCATATGATCCCTGTGGGATCATTTCTGAGATGAGATTCAAGAATAAGAATGCCCCATATGCGCATGATCCCAGGCCGGAAATCGAGAGATTTGCTAATCAAACAGAATGGGAGCCTGATACGTTGGTGGACGTGGAACCAACTGTCAGAATGGAAAGGCAGGTACCCTCAACAAGCGCACCACCCACTGCCACACCTCAGAATCCCAAGGAAAAGAGGCCCCGGCAAGAATCATCTTCCCCAGTAGCAGAGGTGTCATCGGAGGAATTTAAAATGCACGCCAAAAAGCTGAGGACAGTTCCAACTACAGGCACGACAGTGGAGCAAGAGATCACGACCACCACAGTGACCACCACCGGGGCTAAGCAACTCAGTTTTCCTTTCGGCTCCAGTCAGCTTAAAGAAGTGGAAAAAGCATTAAAATCCTCAGATTCTCCCTTGGATACTCTGCCAAGCAAGACTGGGCCCAAGTTGGGCATTTTTGAAAAATATGACACGATCAAAAAGAAGAACCAGACGCTCACCAGCAGCACTTATGCATAGTTCCAGAAGCAATCATCCATGGCCCAGCATAGACTTCTTTCAGCATTTGATACAGAGAAGGGTAGGATGCATATGGCATTCCTCCAAGAACAAGTGCCTGATCCAAAGGTGATATCTGATTACAAGAGGGCTACGTTTGAGTTTCAGGCAAAAGATGTGCATCCGGCAGATCAGATGGATCTGCATAAGAAAACTGGGGAGATGATTTCCCACACTTTAGCCCGCGTTTCAACTTCTGCGTCAAAGTTTCAAGTAGCATTGAGCAATTCCCAGACCCAACTGAAGATGGAAAAAATGTCTTCCTTCGCGAAAGACAATGGGATAAAGACTCTGGAGGAGCTGGTCCTCAAGATCGGTTATGACCCGGCGAACGTCAAGGCTACCGACGAAATGATTAAAAAGAAAAATGATGACATCGCCTCAATGAGAAAGTATCTAAATCTCCCTCCAACAGAGGATCCACAGACAAAAGAAATAGCTGAAAAGGAAAGTGAAAAAGATGAGATGCTGAAATTACTCCTCGAGCAGAATGCGCAGTTAAAGGAGATGGAGGCGGAGATGGACAGACTGCTCAAGGAGAAAGAGCAGACAAAGCCAATGGAAGGCATTCCATTGAGTGCTATCCCAATTGCAACACCAACGGTGACAGTTGTTCCATATCCGACTGCAGTACCCCTACCAGAAGGAGCTACAGACCTGGCCAAGTCTATGGAGAGAATGAACCTGCAAGAGTCAGAAATCAGCAGGCTTAAGAAAGAGGTGGAGAATCTCCAAGAGCTAAAGGCTTCTTTCCAAACAAGTTTGTCTAGAGAAAAACAGGTGAATGAGCAGATCAGGAAGGAGTTGCAACAGCTCCAGAAACAGACAGTGGTAGGAAAGACCTTGGTTGAGGTTAAAGAACTTGTGTGGACGGATATTTCTAAATCCATTAATGAAATCTGGCCAATGGTTCAAATCATGTTTGAACAGAATGAGTTGCTCAAGAGGAGCAAACAGGCTGTGGAGAAAATTAGAACTGAACTGGGAGACATGCCAGCCCAAGCGAATGAAATCATAAGGTTCCTGAATTCTAAGACCTGGGAGGAACTCGAGGAATTGAAAATCGAAGATAGGACCGAGACCATATTGGAGGTGAAAAGAGTTCTAACCAAAAGAGGTCGCATGTTGCAGCTAGAAGAGAAGATCCAAGTCATGGACCAAGGAGTGCATAGGTTCTTCAGTAAAATAAATGCTCTGCAAAGAAAGGGCCTACCTGGTATGAAGGTCATTAATGACAAGCTAATGACCCTCACTGATTATAAGAAAAAATTGACTGAAGTGTCCAGGGATAGTTCTAAGTTTGCAGGTATACAGGAAAGCATCACAAGAAGAGCATTCATGGATTCCTTGCAGTTGGATATTAGTATCCAGCATGAAATTAAGCACATCTTCGTTATCAAGCCCACATTTGCTAAGTACAGAGACATGGACGAAGTGTACCGGAGGTTGCTTAAAGTCACAGTGCCAGGTCACATCATATGGGAAGAACTGTGCGATCTACTAGACTAAGCAGATGAGTTGTTGCGTCTAGTCAGTTGTCCTGTCAGCAGAGGTTGCAGAGACACCTCGCCAACGGCCTACCCCTGAAATTCAGTATACAGTTGTAATGAGTCATCAAAGCAGTTTTGATTATTTAAGGTAGTTAGTCTAAAAATAGTATGAGCACGTCCCGATCAATTATGACGGGAGCGTATGTATTTTGTTTTACAAATACTTCATTTTCCGATGTATTGAGGGTTGTTGATTTGCACACCCGATTGTTTTCAAGCTGTATCATTTTTGAAGAGACTCACCATTAATAAAGAAGAGGCATTTCATAGGATTCTTGCGTATGTTCACTGGTGATGTGATTCTCTGAGTTAATGTTTTCTTTCTCCGTATTTCATTGTGTTGTCTGAATCTAATCTTTACGAATAGCGTAATGTTGCAGGATTTATCTCTGATACCCTGTTTCCGATTCTAGAGATTTAAATGTTTATCTTCTAAATATCTTCAATTAAGAGATTCTTAAGTGCTTGTTAGTTGAAGTTATTTTCCCCATCTGTTCTTCCATTCATCATTTAAAATACGAAAAGATCCAGTGAATGTATTACCTCGCCTTGTGAAAAACTTCTTTGGCGTTTCTGGTTATTTCTCAGAATTGATTAAACACTGACCCCATAGCCCAATGGATGTGTAGTTTGTCTCAACCAACTTTAAAAACCCTTTAAAACAAAACCAACAATTTCTTTAACTAGCCTAATATCTGAAAATAAAACAAAGCTAAATCATATAGAGAGATCCCTCTCTGGAGATGGAAGGGCTAGATCCCAGCTCTAAAGTGGTTGGTTAAGGTTACCTTAGTATATTTCTTCTTTTTCAACCTCTAGGAAATTTACCGAGTGCTAACATAAATGGCGACTCCACTGGGGACGAACTAAAATTGATATCTCACTACTTTTTTCCCCTTAAGAAATTTTTGACTTAGAGAAGAAAGTAATATTTAGAGGTTGATTAACTCTGTATATATTACTTCCATTATCTTTCCTGGTACCTTTTTCCCTCTATGACTGTCCCTGCAGCAGTACAACCTAATATCGAGCCTGGACTATCGAATCAAACTCATATTGCGTCAAACCTTTTTGACTTAATCCTCCAAACAACAAATAAACGAGAAGAGCTCGAACGTTCGTGGGCAGCCATCGAACGTGACATAGTTGCTCAGGAACAAGTGGAAGTTAGACGACGTCAACATAGAAATCTCCCTTAGTTTGTATTTATCATAAAATAAAAAAATATATATATATATAACCCAAAAAGAGTTCTAGATCCCAAGAAATTCCACACTCGATCTCATCCAGACCTAGATCCCTCCGCAGCATTAGATAACCCCGAGCAATTATTGAAGCGAAAGACCTTCGTTTCTAGTTCAGCGAGCAATACTCCACTTCACAAGTCTCCTTCCTTTTCCGGAAAACCAGATAGCTTACAAATCTTTGATATTGAGCCTTTTCCACTACGAAACCTGGTTAGAGCTCGGTCTGAAACCTTTGTGTCTAAACTCATCTTCGACCCAACTGTGGTGCAACCTCGAACCCCCAAAGTCTTGTCTCCTACGACTAAGCTACGAATCAATACCTCAGCCCCCCCCAGTCCTCCATCACCCTCGTCTTCAGTTGCTACCTCTCCTACCACCCCGGTCGTCGTTTCGCCTCCTCCGCTCATCATGGCAGCTCGATATGCACCTTTGGTGTTGGCTGCACCTCTGCATGCCATGCCCCAAGACTACCAGACTAGACTGCCACAGTTTGATGCAAAGGGAACACTAAGCGCACAACAACATGTAGATAAAATGAACGACTACTTGGATTTACAAGAAGTTGACGAAGTCGACGTTCAAATGAGACTGTTCGCCCAGAGTCTGACAGGGGACGCCAAGAAGTGGTTCAAAGCCTTACCCGCAGCATCAATCCCTGACCTTGTCGCGTTCCAAAGAATTTTCCTCAACAGATGGGAGGTAAAGAAAAATCCTCTCCAAATACTGTCTGAGTATGAGAACATAAAGAGAAATCAAGGTGAGACGGTCCAAGACTATTGCACCCGTTTTAACAACTTGTATAATGCAATCCCGAATGAAATCAAACCTCCCCCGGGGTTGGCATTGATTAAATTTCCTGATGGGTTCGATGCCGACATGTCTTACCAATTGAGAGAAAGAAATGTTTCCACCCTTGAAGACATGCAGAAATGTGCTATCAGTGTGGAGGCAAATCTGTTGGCAAAACAAGCCAGACAAAGGTCAGAAAGAAGGGTCACTATCAAAGAAGAACCTTCCACGTCGACCACAGATTCCAAGCTGGATTCTTTGGCCCGAACAGTGGAATTAATGATGGAAAGAATAAATTTGTCCGACAGAAACACTCCCAGGGACAACGCACCTGCTCCTCAGATTCGAAACCCCAACTTTAGAAGAACCCCCCCGCAAATCAGGCAAAGAGATCCTAGGGATCCTAGGGATCAAAGGGACCAAAGAGATCATAGAGGCCCTGATCAGCCAATCGGACCTCCCTTGCAGGAAAACTATGTTGATGATGGGGGGGAAGTAAATGAAGAATTGGAGGACACTCATATCAACCTCATGGGAATTCATGATAATGAGGCCATTTTCCTCACTCGAGAAGAGTAGGAACTCTTTCTGCTCAATCAAACTAAGGTAAGTGAGGACGCCGAGGATGCAGGATAGCAGACCTATGAAAACGATATCTTGGAGGTGCACCGTCAATACAATCTGCGAAGTAGGAAGGCAGAAGGAAATTCCTCGAAGAAGACGTCTGGAACACAGAAGGTATATGAGACTGAGAAGACCCTCGAGAAGGTTACGGCTGAAAAATATTCTGAGAAAGGTAAAACTGATGCTCCGGTGAAGAAAAACATCACCATACTGAAAAGACTGGCACAACCCAAAGTTTCACCTGTTAACCTGCCTAGTATTTCTGATCGGAGGGATATGGACCAACCAGAATCAACGAGTCAAACCTGAACACCTGCACCTTTTATCCTAGAGGCAGAATTGGCCAAAATTAAAATTCCCGTCCCACTGACAGAGTTGATAAGCAGAGGCGGTTATCATTCGCAGGTACTAAAGGCTTTAGCCATTGAACCTGACATAGGCACCAAAGCCTTGACTGTTGGGTCAGTGACTCACTCTGACACTGTGAACCTCGCTGATGATCGTCCCGAACTCCTTTTCGGACCTGAGGTGGATGGTCGAGATGATACCAGTGATGTGGCTCCCTTTTATATAAGTTTGAACATACATGATTTGATATTGCATAACGCCATGTTGGATTCAGGTGCCTCACACAATTTAATGCCTAAGGCAGTAATGGAAAAACTGGGATTGGAGGTCACTCGACCTTACAAGGATTTACACTCGTTTGATTCTAGCAAAGTCAAATGTATTGGTCTGATTAAGGACCTCTGCATAACCCTGGTTCAGATCCCTTCGAAAAGCATGGTGATGGACGTAGTAGTTGCCGACATCCCGCCAAAATATGGTATGTTGTTATCCCGATCTTGGGGAGCTAAATTGAAAGGGACCTTACAGATGGACATGTCTTACGCCACTATACCAGTGTTCGGACAACAGAGGAGATTATATAGAGAAACACTAATGAAGTATATGGTTAGCAGTCAAGAAAAACCTCACAATTACCCCCTTTACTCTGCTCACTCTGATTTAGACTCGTTCATCTTGTACAATGACGGCAATACGGAAGAACACGATACTCAGTTGATAGAAGACGTAGCTAGTCAAGACGAAGGCCCAGAAAATGGCGAGGCAGCCAAGATGAAAAATATAATCACTGAAGAGTTCCCTGCCAATTTCTGGAGCATGGATTTTGATGGAGCCGTGAGTAAAGAAGGAGCAGGAGCTGGTGTCTGGTTACATAATCATCAAAAAAGGTATTCAGAAAATCATTCATATAAGTTAAATTTCCATTGCACTAACAACGTTGTTGAGTACGAAGCTTTAATGCTAGGACTAAAGCTGTTGAAAAAGGTGGGTGCTAAGCAAATAATGGTAAGGGGTGATTCTGAATTGATTATTAAACAAATTAAGGGTGAATATGATGCTAAACATCCACGCCTCAGAGCATACAGGAATGCTGCTCTCGACGCTTTGAAATGTTTTAACGAGGTGGACTTGCAGGTCATGCCTAGAGGACAGAATATTCTGGCGGACAGATTAGCTACGTCTGCTGCTTCCTGCAAGATCCCTTTCCGACAAACTCGCCCATACATGGTGGAAGTGAAATGTAGACCGATAGTGCCCGATAATATCAGGTACTGGCAAGTGTTTGGAAATGACGATCAGATAGAGGACTTTCTGCAATGCAAGAATGATTTTGAATGTACAAACATAGATGTAGAAAATGAAAAAGAGAATGTAAATAATTCTGAATTTGAAGTAGATAGTGTGAATATTGTAAATATTGTAGATACAGAGGATTCAGTAGGCTCAGGAGAGTTAGGAGGTGACGAACTGGAGGCTGAAGTTTTGCAATTGAAGAGCAATATTTTACCTAGAGGTCTTGTCCCTTTAGAAGACCGGTTTGACAATGACGATGTAGCTAAGAAGCCCAAAATAGAAGCCCATGGGAAAGAGGTAGAGGATTGCAATATAGGAACTGAAGAGAAACCTAAGATGGTTAAACTGTCCAAATCTTTATTCCCGGAACAAAAACTTAAGTACATTGAGTTATTCAAAGAATTTTCTGACGTTTTTTCCTGGAGCTATGAAGATTTAAAAGCCTATGACACCAGCATTATACAACACAGGATTCCCATAAAGGAAGACCAGAAACCATTTAGGCAGAAACTTAGGAGGATAAATCCCAAATTGCTCCCCTTGATAGAAAAAGAAATTAAGAAAATGTATGATGCTAAGATCATAGTCCCCCTCTGCTTCTCCAAGTGGGTTTCTAATTTAGTCCCTACTCGCAAGAAAACTGGGGAAATCTGACTCTGTATAGATTTTCGGAATCTGAACAAAGCGTCATTGAAGGATAACTACCCCTTGCCTAAAATGGATCACCTCCTGCAAAGAGTGGTTGGGTCAAGTCGAATTTCTCTGTTAGATGGTTTCTCAGGTTACAACCAGGTCCTAGTTCACCCAGACGATCAAGAAAAAACCACTTTCACCACTCCGTGGGGCACCTTCATGTATATGAAGATGCCTTTTGGGCTGATGAATGCAGGAGCTACCTTCCAGAGGGAAATGGAAATCGCCTTCATAGAAGAGTCAGGTAAGTTTATCGTCGTTTATTTGGATGATGTAATTGTATTCTCCCAATCAGATGATGAACACCTACAGCACCTTAGACGAGTTTTTGAAAAATGTCGAAGGTTCGGGATTTCTTTAAATCCCAAGAAATGTCTTTTTGGGTTAGAAGAAGGCAAACTGCTGGGACACATCATCTCTAAGGAAGGAATCAAAATTGACCCCAGCAGAATAGAGGCCATACTGAAGTTAGAGCACCCAAGGAATCTAAAAGAACTACAATCATTTATAAGGAAAATTAATTTTCTTCGAAGATTCATTCCTAATCTAGCTGAGCTCCTCCGAAGTATCACTAACATGCTTAAAAAGGACACAAAAATAAAATGGGACTCAGAGTCCAGACAATCCTTTGAACATGTCAAACGAGCACTCACAGAGGCTCCAGTTTTGATTAGTCCTGATTTCACTAAAGATTTCTATCTCTTTTCCTTCACCTATGAACATACAATAGAAGCTGTATTACTGCAGAAAAACAGTGAAGGGTATGAACAACCCATCGCTTTCTTTAGCAAATCCCTAAGAGATGCTGCACTGAATTATAATATCATGGAGAAACAGGCTTTTGCTTTGGTAAAAGCTATAAAGGACTTCAGGGTCTATGTTCTTCATTCACATGTCATAGCATATGTTCCAAACACGGTAGTGAAAGATATCTTGACACAAGACAACCCTGATGGGAGAAGGGGAAAGTGGATTGCAGTTATTCTAGAATACGACATTGAAATTAAGCCCACAAAATTGATCAAAGGCCAAGGCCTTGCCAAATTGATGGCTGAATCTAACTTTCAAGCTCTTGACATTAATTTCCTAGATGTGGCAGATGAACAGGGTGAGATGGCGACTCTAAACGTTAAAGATGTTTTTCTAAACTCTCCATGGTATGTAGACCTTATCTTTGTTTTACAAAATTTACAAGCTCCCCCTGGTTTAACTAAAACTAAAGCTAGATTTTTAAAGTTGAAAGATTTGAAATTCTGTATTCTGGAAGGGAATCTGTATTGGAAAGATCTTGCAGGCATTCTTTTAAATTGCTTACTCAAAGGAGAAGCTGACAAAGTATTGCAGGAGTTTCATGCAGGTGAATGTGGTGGCCATTTGAACTGGAAAGTTACAGCCAACAAAATACTCAGAGATGGTTTTTACTGGCCCACCTTGTTTGCATATGTACATCAGAAAGTAACAGCCTATCATCAATGCCAATTGTTTGAGGGTAAAAGGAAACTCCTTCCTCTACCTCTTAAACCAATTTCGGTTGAGGCTCCTTTCCAACAATGGGGACTTGACTTCATTGGAGAGATACATCCTCCATCTTCTGGTCAACATAGGTGGATTCTCACTGCCACCGATTATTTTACCAAATGGATCGAGGCTGTACCAAGCAGGCAAGCTACTGACTCTATTATTATTAAATTTCTTGAAAATAATATTTTATCCCGTTTTGGTTGTCCTAGAAAGATCATTACTGA
>ML877726.1:7006-17722 GCA_009831015.1 Picea engelmannii
ACCTTAGCATCATACTTCAAGAGAAGTGATCTCAACACTTTTTGTACAACCAAGGATTCATTGAGCTCTTCACCTAATCCTCTGATAGCATTAACAACTTCATCAACTCTAAGAAAATAGGTCGCAATATCTTCCTTTTCATCCATCTTCAAATATTCAAATTCTGCTCTATGTCGTTGAAGCTTGACCTGCTTAACTTTTGGATCACCTTCATAGATACTCTTGAGTTTGTCCCATACCTCTTTAGCAGTGCTGCAACCCATCACTTTGCTAGCAATGGTTGGTGCCAATGCTCCTAGAATAACATGTCTGGCTTTTGAATTACAACTCATAAGCTTCTTCTCATTTGGATTGGTTGGAGCATTCTTTGGGATTACATAGCCATTTACAACTGAGTACCAAATGTCTACTCCCAAAGCTGTTAGGTAAGTTTTCATTCTATCACTCCAGTATGCATAATTGCTTCCATCAAATAGTTGAATCCCATTTGAAATGTGCTCATGGTCATCCATCTCTGCTCAGGATTTTCCTTCCAGTGGTTAAACTGTTCTGAAGACAACCTGCTCTGATTCCAATTGTTGATACTGAGAGGGGGGTGAATCAATATCAAGTACAATTCGGTAATTTTTTCAACTTATACTTCAACCAGATTATATATTCAATTATATCCAATGAGCAATGAACAATAGTAGAAGAGTTACACCAATACACCACAATAAACCATGCACAATATATGAGAAATAATCAATAGTTATTGTTCAAGTGAAGTAATGACTTCCAAAGGTAGCTACAGCTTCCAAATATAAAGGGAGGGATAAACCTCCAAAAGGAAGATACAATCCTCCAATATTAAGAGAGGGTTGACCTCTCCATCCTTGCCCCTTCCTTCTACCAAAAAATATATGAGAGATAATAAAACTTTACATTAAATTATCACCATCAACCAACCATCACATAGAACCTGATAATGCTTCCTGAGACTTCTTCAACTTCTGCAATTCTTCACTTCTTGGAATACTCTGATCTTGTAGATAATATTACTCAATGTATTCTCTGAAACTCCTTCAAGTTTCACTCATTGAATTCTCCCAGAAAAAGGAGTTATAGAGAAAATGGTAGACCTTATTCAATTTTGGTTTATTCAGGAGAGAGAACTTGTACAGAATGCCCCGCGCTCAATATTTAACATCAGATTCTGAAATTCATACATAGGAAACTACAGCCCGTACTCTTTCCAATGCAATTGGTTTCACTTCATTTGGATTCTCTATGAAGACATTATGACCGTTTTACCCGGAACACTTGTTTATGACTAACTTTAGGACTAGTCAAAAACCTTATCTTCCACAGAGTGTATCTCCAAAATTATAGCGAATAAAGAGTTGAAATTTTTACCACAGGTACCTTGATATGTCTTCTCAATAGCCTTCGAATTTCACCATTTGAATCGTTCTAGAAACAAAGTTATAGCGAAAATGGTAGGATGACCTGTAAATAACATACCTTTGAACACATCACCAAAAGACTTCATCCTTCCTTGAAATTCGGCCTTCTTTGCTTCAGATTTTCTCAGAAATTCGACTTATATCTCCTTGTTCATTAATAAACTTGTGTGTGTTTAAAAATTAATGTATAATGAGATGTATTTATAGCCTTTATGTCACTTCCTTTTAACATTAGGGCCAACATTTAGTTTCTGCTTCAATTCACATTGTCATTTTCAAAAATTAATTTCTCCTCAATCGTGAGGATCCACGTGACATGCCACATACCACCGGAAGCGGCATGACTTATACTATCCATCCATGGGTGTGTAATTTCCTTCATGTCTATCTACTTCGATCAACTGTGGGGTCCAAGAGCCAATGGCTAGGGTTGACATCAATGACAACAACCAATCTTCCAACAGGGGGACGATAAAGAGAATTGTGTATTCAACCAACAATCCATGTCCACATGGCTCTAACAACTTTGCAAATCTACATGGCATGCTTAGCCATTTCAGTTTTATGGCAAATGACATATTAATCATTTGTAAAGTTGCAGTGATGGAGTTTAAACTTAATTGCTAAACTGTTATGGAGGACCAAATATCCACATGCTCTAGTCTTAAAAGAAGAGTAGAATTTCCAGATACCTTGACACCTCCCTAGCCATCTTGTTTCGTTTTCTTGAATGGTCTATTTCTTGTTAAGTCAATTTGTAAGGGGATGGTTTGGTCAAATCCGAGAATAAAGTTCCTTGGTTCTGTAATCCATGAAGGGCTTTTCATATGAACATTCTCAATCTTTTCAATTAGGTCCCTGAGCATCAAACTTCATCTTAGAGTTGTTGTCTGGAATTATCTTTCTTTTTTAGAAGAAAATTATTTTTGGTATTAATATTTATAAATATATAGTAGACTGGCGATACCTGATATCTGTCAGAGAATTGGACTATTTTTGCTAAATACAGACAATAACAAAGTTTACAAAATTTTGGCTTATGGTGCCAATACTTCTGGAACATTTCCGTTACTTTTGCCTATAATTGGGCTGTGTTCCAAATTCCCATGACCAAATTTACCAAAAGCCATATTTGACACTACCTCAAAAAACACCAAGACTACTACAAGCTGAACGTGAAGAGGATAGGTATAATCATTAAAAGGGGCTCCAAGAAACTGAGGCCACATCATTACTCTCTGGAGTGGTTGTTCTGCTTTGGAGGCGCTCCTGTAATCTGATCAGAATTGCTAATACTTTGATGGGAGTCAGAGTGAACTGGTGTTGGAGAGTAGCTGGGACTGAAAGAGTGGGAGTTGTTGCTCCTTTCTTGAGGCGAGTATCCGGGATTGGCACAACGAGAGTTATTGCATGTTATCTAAGTCAAGTAACTGCGACTTGGAGTGCGGGTGTTGTTGCTCCTTTCCCGATATCCAGGGGCCCTAATCTGTGCCTCAATGTTATTCTCAAGCTTACTGAAGTGAGTCTCCACTCTATCTCTCCATGAATCCAGTCACCTGAACAATTTTCCTATATATTCCATTCTAGAGATCCTTGTCTCTAGTTCTCAAAGAGTCCGAAGAATTGAATTCACTGTTGCTAAGTTTTCCTTCATGTGGGAGTTAAAAGCTGCGAGATTGGCAGTGAGTCAGTGGCTTATTTGGGAGTGGGCTTAGCCTSTACCATTCTCTCTACTTATTCCAAACTTCCATGAAGCACAAACCTTGCACTTATAAATAGTTTGTTCTGTAGGGATGGTTTCTCCTGCTTCCAAGTATCCACAYGGGCATGGATAGACCAACCAGGTGTCATTGTGTCTTTCCTTTCTTGTTACTCTTGTTCTTATACAATATAGTTAAGAAATAGAAAACAATATTGCAAATGGAAGCCACTTTCTGGACTCATCATTTATAGATCCCCGGGTATTCATGAAAACATGAACTGTATATAGGGCCTAGGCATACCCATTGGATTAATTAACCCACCTAGAGGAATGATTAACATGAAGATGGGAATTACACTCCATGAGTCAGACTGACATGGAGTCACTGCTGCCTGCCACCTTGATACTTAAGGTTGTCATCTTAGCAGCCAAGGATCGCACTCCAAGGAATCAAATGACAACATTATTGTCCTCACATGAGGGGGTTCTGGTTTGCAGCATGGGCATGAGTCAGAAACTTAGCAAGCTGTCATGGTATGGAGGACTGGTCCTCCACTTGGGATCCTTCTTCTGTGTTGATCTTTAGTGTTCCTGTGGGGAGGCGAACCCCTTCATTTGCTTAGGAATCAGCCTCATTGTTTATTTTCTGCAAATATGGTAAAGATCAATGCTCTCAAAGGAGGAGAGGTTTTCACTACTTTGGATATTCTGCAGTTGTTAGGATATGGAGTTTCCTCACAGCTTAGAGGTAATAGAGAAGAGTTGCCAATGCTGATTAACGGGGCTGAGGTAAGAGATTTAGCAATTTGTAATCATTTCCATATTGTTAAAGCTTTCATGACATTGCCAGTCGTCTTGTGGACATTCCATGCATATTCAACCTTTTTCTGTCCTCCTGGGTCATAGACTAGGCCAGCTAGGATTTCTTTTAGACACTGACATCCCATTGAAGAAGATAATTTTTCTAAGTGATCAGTTTTTTGGTGTCTTTCTGTGGAGGTTCCCATTGAGGCTTAAAAAGGGGGGTTTTCCTACTTGGAGGAGAGCTAGCACTCCATTCCAGTAAGCCCGGTTTCTTTTTCTTCTAATTTTTTTCTCTGTTGTGATTAACAATTATGCTTTCTCTCAAAAGGGATTTTATGGAGGCTTTGACTCCACTTGTGTGTTTTCCTTAGCTGTTAAATATGCAGTCATCTTGTGCTAACCAGATTTTCCAGAAAGCAACTACTGGTAACATATCCCAGGCTTTCCTTAGTAGAGGCTTCCTCCTCAAAGATCTGGGGTATTCTGGAGAACCAAGAGCTGAACATTGAGTTTCATCTTGTTGGATTTCACATTCACTGTATTCTAGCCAAAGCCAAAGCCTCCTTTGTACATTTGCATTTTGATAATAAATGATAGCTTGTGTCCTCCCTCTCTTTGTATAACACACTGATTGAATGGCATTCTCTCTTTGCGATATTTTCTAATGTTAATTGTTTATTGTGTGCTAACACCCATAAAAAATCATTAATTATTGGCAAGCATTTATTTGGCCAAACAAATTTCCAGTTATAACCATATTCTCCGTTTTTGTTAAGAGGTTCTTTTCGGGAAGGACAGCCTGATTTAACTATGTACTTTATACTCAAATTTCCCAAATGAGGTGATCCTCTAGGTCTGCTTGAGTGGGAGCAGAGCTATTGAGATCCCAGGTCAATTTGCAACTATTAAGTGCTAATGGAGTTTCTAGAAAGAAACTATTCATAACATATCCTAGGCTTTCCTTAGTAAAGGCTTTCTCCTCAAACATATGGAGTATTCTGAGGACCAGGGGCCGAACATTTAGTTTCAACTTGTTGGGTCATGTGTTTTCTGTATTCTAGCTTCAAGATAAAGGAAGGCCAAAGCCTCCCTTGTAAATTTGCGTTTTAAAAATAAATGCTAACTTTTTTCCTCACTCTCTTTGCATAAAGCACAGATTGAAGGGCCATGAATGCCTCTCTTTGCCAGATTTTCTGCTTTTAACAGTCAATTATGTGCTAACACCCATAAAAAATCATTCGCTTTGGCAGGGATTCTTTTAGCCAAATAAATTTAGCTGTTAACTCTGGTTTTGTTGAGAGGATCCTGTAGGAAAGAGCAATCTTTGTTATGTATTATGTACTTTCCACTCAATTTTACAAATGAGTTGATCCTCTAGGTCTGCTTGAGTAGGAGAAGAGCCATTGAGAGCCCAGATCAAGGAATGATATTTCGGGAGGGAATAGTCGAATTCAAGGAAATCTTTGCAAGTTTTCCATCTGATCCAGCTAGGAGATTCTCTATTCTTCCAGGTTGAGAGATCAGCTAGAGCACTTACATTCTTGGCAGTAAGCCATGGTTTGATATTCTAAAGGTCATCTCTTACTCCTAGAGGGTTGCTATCATGATGCAGTCATCCCATAGTCTGGTTTGAGAGCAGCTTCTTGGGGACCAAGAAAGGTGGTCTCTAATTAATTGAAAGGAGTTATGTAGTACTTTACAAAATTGAGATCCTCTTGAAGAGAACTGGAGTCGAATATTCTTTTCATATTTCCAGTGCTATAGTACTTTTTTACCATTTTTTTTTCTACTAGGAAGTCTCACTAGTCATCAATTGCCAAAGAATTTTTGTCCCTAGGGCCAAGTTCATATTTTCCGGGTCAGCTATCCCTCGATAAGGGATGAAGTTTAAGACATATTGCTTCACTATAAATCTTACAGCAGCACTAGGAAAAGATTCGGGGTTGGAGGGAGAAAGCTGGTCAATGATATTTCAGAGAAGAGATCTCGAAGACATTGCTAGAAGGGCCATGAGAATGCAGCAAATAAGGGTCAAGTTAGTGCAGGATTGCCAAGTTGAAGAACCCCAAGAGGGCTTACAGGGATAAGTAGCTCGGTTCAACCTAAGTGACATCCTACATCTCTTTCTTGCTTTAGCCATTCTACCTTATCTTTTACTTGTATTGCTGTTTATTCTCTGCAAAGGCATAACCCCCAAAAGATGCAACGTCTCCGTCCATAGATCATTTGGCCTCATGGGCTTTTAATAAAATCTATTCTGTTGCAAGGAAACAAGGGAAAATTGAGCCCTAGAGAATTGTTGACCTCCTTTCCAAAAAAGTCTCTTATAACTTTCTCAATTGTGTTGAGAAACCCTACAAGGGTAGCAAGATTGAATGAAAAGGTATAATGTGAGGGAGGAGATGATTGACCTTACAAACACCCTTATGGCCGTGAGATTCAATCATTGTGAACCTTAACTCACCATTTTTCTTTTGATCTTATCTATAACAGGTTGCCAACCAAAAAAGCTTAGTTTGCTCAAGAAATGGGGATCCCAAGGTAATGAATATAGCTCCCATTGAACTAAATAGGGAAATTTTAAATTTGGGAAATCCTATTTAGAGTAGTTGGAGCTATGTTCCAACATTTCTTGTGTTTAATTTTACCCTTGAATCAAGAAAGAAGGAATCTGAGACCCTTTTGAACCTTCTTTCCATGACTGTTGCAACTTCCCTAGGAATGGGGTGTTGTTGACAAATTGGGATTGATTGAGAGCCTTGATCCCTTTGGATATCTCAATACTTCTGAGGACCCTGACTTGCCTATTAGCCTACAGCTTCTTTCTAGAGATTCAACCATGATATAATACAGATAGGGGGATAATGAGCAATCTTGCCTTATTCCCCATTGAGAGAGCAAATAATCTTGTTGGTGTACTGTTAACAAGAGGGGCAGTCCAGGCCTTAATCAGGGAGATCCAACTTTCAGAAAAGCCAAACTTTTACATCCACTTATCCAAAACGGAGTGATTGACTCAAACAAACACATTATTCATATCTAATTTGATATTCATGTTTGGGCACTTGCTAGATTTGTTGATATGGTTTACTTCCTAGACCATGATGGTATTGTCAAACATATTTTTGTTGGGTACAAACGCTCTCTGTTCATAAAATATCATTATGTTGATCAGTGTCTTGAGTTTGGAAGACATGATCTTGGAAATGATTCTATAGGATACATTGTATAAGGAGATCTTTTGGTACCAAAAAAACATTTTAGTGTTTCTCTCCTTAGGAATAAGAGAAATGAAAATGAGCTGATAGTGTTAAAAATGTCAATATTGTTAACTATGTTTTTCTTTTTAATAGTGTGAAATATATTTTCTTGTTCAATGTGTTTTATTAAAAGGTGCATCATGTGAAAACGTAACTTTACATGAAAAGCCACCATAAGGCCTATAAATGCCAAGGCCACTCATCATTGTAATCATCATCCAATTATTCAACTATATTTATATACTTATATTTTAATCCAATTTTGAACTTCTGTAAACACATCTTGGATTTACACTTATGTGGTATCGGAGCCCAAATTGGACATTGGGTCAAACTACTGTACAGGTTCTACAACCAACTCTTCTTTTAGTGATTGTACACTCCACTAACGTTGACTTACAAGTCGTACACTAGCATGTTTTTTACCCTAGCCACCATTTCTCTTCCATACTACTGCTTCTCTCAATTGCCATTTCACTTCCATACAACTGCCATAAGATATTTGCCATATAACCCCTGCAATTTCCATATGCCTGTAGACTCCACCATACAACAGCCAACATTAAAATAACAGTTGTACAGTCCCTAAATCAAAATCACAGTCGTACGGATATTCCACAATGTATGTACACGAAAATTATGTTACGTACACTTGTAGATAAGATAAGATAAGATAAGATAATTTTTATTAATGTCCAATGGATGACCACAAAATTAGGTCAATGGGACTGAAGAAAACAACAAGTGTGGGTACAATCTGGGAGTGCAAAAGCATCTCTTAGATAATGCTGAAATTTGTATAGCAGCAAATTGTGTGTAGCAGGGAAATTGTACAAGCACACTACCTCCATCACTCAGCCACTAGTGATTAAACAACAAAAAATAAAATTTCTCCTCCAAAGACAAGGAGAATGGTGGGTGATGCAGATATTAATATCTGGTTGGAAAAATTGGAGTGCCAATACAATTAGGTTATTGAGAAGCAGGCAAAATTTAAGAAGGATTTTCAGTGGAACCATGATAATCTGAGGTAGGGAATTGCACAGAACCATGGTGTGTTGAAGTAATAAATAACACAAAATTTCAAGCAGGACCATGGAAGCTTGAGGCTGGAGGTTGCACAGAATCATGAAGCATTAAAACAAGAAGTAACAGAAATAACAGAAGTAACATAGAAGTCACTAAAAGCAAGGATGCATTGAAGGACCATATTAAGCAAAGCCACAAGGGTTAATGGCACTCATCAAAGAGTCTTTTGGACAGCTTAATTGATGAAAGTCACCTACCCAGGAAGGCAGAATTAATCCACAACCAACTTACCAAGCATATCTACGAATGGCTTAGAACTAATCGACAGTCGAGCATATCCACTAATGGCTTACTGGTCACCCTTATCCAACTACATTCCTATACAAATCAACCAATGTAGGTGTATCTGATGAGGGTAAAATTAGAGTTATCAAAATTCAATGGAAATGAAAAACAAAGTGTGACCTAGATTAACAAAGCAGAGGAAAACTTGAAATACATGATGTTCAAGACTGAAACAAAAAAATCAAGTATGCCTCCATGCAACTTGAGGGCTTTGCATACAATTGGTACATGAGGTGGAAGGCCTCAAAAGTATTTTGTTCATATAATTAGGATACATTGAAAGACAATTTCTTTAAGATATTCCAAGGTGTAACAAAAGAAGACCTTTTTCCAATTCTCACCAGAATACTAAAAAAATGCGATGTATATGAATACATGAATGACTGGGAAATATTGGCAATGCAAGTCCTTGGGTTAACGCAAGATCAACTACTCCAAACAGTATGTGTCCAGATTAAAGCTTCACACAAAGAACAAAGTAGAAATGCATAGTGTTACAATCATGGAAAAGGTCAGATGTAAGGAAAAAATTGCAGAAATTAAACTAAATAGGCCATTCCAAAAATATGACAAGGTTTATTCAAGATGAAAGTTTCCCCAAACCACAAACACCGACAAATCAAAATATCTTCCATTGCATCTACAATAAGGAAATAAACATAGTTTGGAAGGCCAAAGATGAAGGGAAGGCAAATGTATGAAATGTGGAGAGATATGGGATCCTAGGCATAGGTGCTATAAAGGATATAACTCAAAAAATTTATATAAATGTGGAGGCAGATAAAGAAGACGACTCAGATATTGAAGAAACATATGAAAAAGAATCATGCAACCCTCAAAGTGTCATGTCAAAATCAGAGGATGAGAAAACACCCAAAATATTGTTAGCAACCATAACTGTTATAACCTAATCACAAACATCAAAATTAAAGGGGCATATCAAAAAGAGCAAAGTTACAGTTCTAACCATATTTTTGTTGACATCAATGTTGCAAGGAGATTAAATCTTTTTGTGCATCCGGTCCTAGATATGAAGGTTTTGGTTAGGGGTCAATGACTACAAACATTAGGTACTTGTGCTGCAAATAACCAAAAGCACTTTGTTAAATTCAAATGCCAAGGGGAAAAACATAAGTTGTCTGGGTTCCAACCTCTCCGCATACCCAAATTGTACACTCACTTCAGATGGAGAAACTAATTTGTAAGGGAGCACTAGTATATATAGCACAATGCCATTAAATGGAGATACTAGCCTAGGAACTAATTGACTCTTGGCATCGAGGATTCAAGAACTAATCCCAAACATAAAATGGTATTCCAAGACCTACCCATGGAGATGCCATCGGAACAAGGAATTTAACATGTGATTGAAGTGAAGCTAGATTTGACCCCTATCACCATAAAACAAAAATAGAAAGATTAATTCAGGATCTACTGAGATGTGGCGGTATTATAAAAAGCAGAAGTCCTTATGTAGCCTTGGTGGTTTTAGTACAAAAAAGGATGTTTCTTCATGTTGTCTATATATTATTGAGGATTAAACAAGATAACAATCAAGAACAAATTCTCCATTCTATTCATAGATGAAATGTTGGACGAATTTCATGGAGTCAAATACTTTTCAAAATTTGGATACGAGGTTGACATATTATGAAATTAGTGTAAAACTAGAATATATTTGTTAAAATTGCCTTCCGAACACATGAAGGACTCTACAAATTCAAGGTGTCATTGTTTGGGTTAACCAATGGTCTTGCCACCATTCAAGCAACAATGAATGGACTTTTTGAATCCTATCTAAGGAAATTTGATACAAGACATGGGAGGAACATTCCAAGCATGTGGGTTAGCTACTATCTCTTCTGGGGGAAAATAAGTTTTATGCAAAAATGTCAACATGCACATTTGGTAAGGAAGAAGTAGAATACCTTGGTCATATTATATCAAATGGAGTCAAAGTAGGTCCAAACAAAATCAAGGCAATCAAAAAGTCGCATAGGCCCCAAAACATATCCAAATTGAGAGGACTTTTAGGCTTAATACGGGCACTAAGAGACAGACTGACACTAGCGCATCCCTAGACTCCGAATCAGTGCAGATCCATGGGACCTTCTCTTGTTCCACGAGATCT
>WSFP011470967.1:0-17722 GCA_009831015.1 Picea engelmannii
GGTCATACCATCCTTTCATGACACTCAACAACGTAGGCTACATAGATTGCCTAAGGTAGATATGAATAATTTTGATGGCTCCAATCTAGTGGGATGGGTACGCCATATGGAACATTGTTTTTCTCTGAAGGGTATTAATGATGAATAGTTGAAACTCCAAGTGGGTGTATGATATTTGTATACGGAGTGTTGGTAGTGGTGGAAATGACATTAAAATGCATATGAGGGGTACATTACATGGGGTTGGTTTGTGAAGGCCATTTATGCTAGATTTGAAACTAATACTCATTTTTTGGTAATAGTGACCAAGTTGTGCCAAACCAACATAGTGGAAGGCTAAATATTTATCCCTTTGAGAGTGACAATTTGAACATAAAGTATGACTGGTGAGTTTTTCAAGGAATGTTTTATCAGTGGTCTCAAGGATGAGATCAAAGAACAAGTATTTATTTCCAAACATGCTACTTGATTGGAGGCCTCTCAATGAGAAAAAAAGACATAGGTGGTGGTCATAGGCTAGAATGAATGACCCAATTTTTTCTCATGACCATGTCCCCCTTATGTTCCCACTCCACCTCATTCTCATTCCTTTTGGGTCCACTTGTTTGCATCAATAGTAGTAGAAAAATGTCAATATCTAGGCCTTTGCTATCAATGTGATGAAAAATTTATCAAAGGGCCTAAATGTAAGGAACACAAATGTTTTTTCATAGATATGGCTACACCATGCACACTCAAGGAAATTTCAAAGGAAGACATAAGTGAGCTTGATCTGGTAGAAACTGCACCTAATGAGGTACCTGTTATCCCCTAGCCTAGGGATAATTAAGGAGATTATGTCTCGAGGCCCATAGGTCCTAGACATGGAGTATCGAGAGCCATATCGACTTGAGCATGGCCCTAGAGGGCCCATCCTTTCATTCTTCAGCGCCTCCACTTTGTCAACAACAGCAACATCCATCACATTGACCTGGTCCTACAACAGAAATGGATCTTGCTCCATGAGGTAATGAGTTCGGGTATCATGGTATGTGTCACTTTGATCCTCAAAACCTTTGAATATGTGCATTTAATTATTTTTTCTTCTAACATGTGCTTGGACCTTGTGCTTTTCCACTTAACCACACCTAGGGGGAATGACATGATGCCCTGGTAAGATGGTACCCATAGGGTTTGAGTTGCCACTAGGGGGATTCATGAAAGGCCATCTCTGTTCTGACCATACTTACCACTTTTCATATTTCTCCCTCTCATCCATCCCATTACACTGGTCTGGGCATTGGGTTGGCCAAATATCTAAGGGTTGTACCTTACCTTGTGTGAAGAAGGGGCTAAAGGCCCTAGAGGGTAAAAGTAGCTGGAAAAAGATAAAATCCAAAAGAATGAAACCTTGAGATTCTTTGCCCAGGGATCCCTGAGAAAGCAATAAAAATCTTCTCAGCAAGAAACAAAGGTGTTGACGATTAAAATCGTCAACGAAGTTTGCCCGCAAAGTGTTGCTAAAACCTATTATTATAAAAGCTAAATAATACTAGTAGGTGGGACCCCCTTGTATTATTGAAGATCAGATCTGTTCATATTTGATGTTGTGATGATGTGCGACACGACTTACATGGTTGATGAGATCTTGTTTTTATTGGCTATGATCTAAGCTTATGAATTATTGGTTCCTTATGTTTTTACGACCTATGTTATTCATTGATATCATTGCTATCTGTTCTTATGGCACCTGCACAACAAACATGTTAGTGAAAATACATAAAAGGTAGTTTGGAGGAAGGAAAAAATACTATAACAAATGCAAAAGAAAAGGGATTTAATTCTGCAATTTTACCACATACATGAACTTAGGCAGTTGGAAAAAAAAACTAAGAAACAATGCAACAATTGCAAGGGGAAGAATTTGAGCTATTCTATACTACATGCATGAAAGATTAAATTTATTATGGTTAAATCCTATCTAGCAAGTAATGGCTATGCGATTTGATTGAGTTATATTGGTAATGTGAATATGGTATATTTGGATGGATGGGATGTTGGTGGCACATTTGACAAGGTAATGGACGTTAATAGCTATGTGATTTTGTTTGAGTTACATAGTTGATATGCTCGGCAATTATATTATGGCATGAGTTGATATGGATCACGCTATTAGTTTTAATGGTTGATGGTTCTGATACATAGTCTAATTAATTGAGTTAATGTATTATCGGTTGGCTTGTACTAGTGACTTAATTGACTGTGGGTGGAGGCGACGTGCATTTACTGCACATCACCTTTACTCCCTTCGTTGGCTGCCACCCCAGTCAGGCTATTATGCAATCTTGTTGTTGTGGTTATGATCTGTTCTCTTAGCAGATGGGAACTGCTCGGCCAACTCACATTTTAAGGAGTTTGATTACATGTATGTATTTTTTTGGTCATGCATGAGTTTGCTATGTTATGAAATGATTAATGGCTCGAGTGTATTAGTTTGTGTTTTCCTTAAGTATTGCAACTGCGTAAAATTGTGTTCTTGGAATGAAGCATTGATGGTTCTTTCTACAATAATATTGAATTCATAGAAGTTATTGGTCATCCTGGGTGTTATCAGCCATAAGGGATTTTTGTTATCTTTGTTGGTTTAGTTGGAGGGTTTTTGTTTGGTTTTGGGTGGATAGCCATCCTCACGCATTCGTCACTACATCCAACCTTTGGATTTTATAGGTTTAATGGTTGAAGGCACTCTGTGTCACTGGGTTTGTTCACTTTAGCATTAGTTTGTTTCCACCACTAAGGGGTCGCACAGTGGATTTTTTTGTTAAGTTCTCGGCCCTGTCTTCACTTCAGCGTTGTGGTTGTTTGACTGGAGAACCACAAGGGTTATACCCTATGTGTATTAAGTATCGTTACTGGCTGGATTGGAGTCTCGTTCCTTTGTTATAGCCCCTTGTCATGGGATTTGTTACCTGTCCACGAATGAGTCGTGGTTCTCTCTGTGTATGCATTGTTAGCCTCGGAGGTTTCACCATTACGAGGAGTTATCTTTGTTCTCCCCGTGTTGGCTACAGAATAAACCCTTATCCCTCTAGTCTGAACGTTGATAGAGAAGACCGGCCTGGACTGTCGGGTTTACTACTTGGTTATTGTTGGATGGGTGTATATTGTCGACTACTTTGAGTACAGGCTCGCCCAGTTGGTCATGTGCTAATCATGTTGGTTTGGTATCTAGTCGCGACCTCTGTTATAATAATGGTAAAACCTGTTTGGTTAATTGAACAATTCAAAACACGCAGTCACTCTCCTTATGTTTAATAACTCAGTATTGTTAATTGAGAGGGTTGTTGCCCTAATTGGAATTGATGTGTGGGTATGCATGGTTGCCACAACTTGTTAGGTCGATTGATTTTTATGACAGTGGTGAATTGGTTGGTTGATACACAGTCACTGGTATTTTTGCACTAAGGATTATTTGGATGTTTTAGTTGGCATCGATTACAATTGCTTAATGTTGCTCACACATACCGCGTTGTGTGTGTGGTGTTTCTACACAATGAAATTATGGTCAATGTAACTATTAGTGTCTTTTGGGGTTGAATGATTATTGAAACCGAGATGACTGTAGAAACTACATCCATTGGATGTTTATGATTGTTTGATTGTATAAGCCTGAGTTTTACACAACATAGTTGATTACAGTTGACTAAATAGAAGCAATATTGTATTATATTGATGGCCCAACACGATGGTTTGAGTTATTACTATGACTGTTTGTTTGGTTTTGTAAAATGGAGATGTTGCATCAGGGAGTTTTGGTGGTTGTGCACTGTGTATAATATGGATAGCTTGGGTTCCACACTCAGAAATAGTCACAGAGTTTTAAGCACGATTATGTGGCAATCCGGTTATTTGTTTTATGAAGATAGGCATGTTGTTGATACCTCGTCGTGTTGGATGGATGGCCCGGATTTTTAGAGTCACATAGAATTGGGGCTTATACAGTGACATAATTACACTTGCATGATTGAATTATTATGTGCATATCTTGTGTTGGAATGGTGGATGTTGTCTGTCTGTTTAGATGTCAATTCAGGTTTTTCAATTTAATCTAGATTATTGGGGTTACTACCTCCATATATGTTTAATGAATATCATTGCATTCTAAATGACATGCTCGATTGCAGAGATAGTATGACTTCATTGTTACTTTGGAAACATGAATTTTGGGTGTATTTGTTGATTGAAATAAGGTTTGGGTAGTGGTTGATTCTGATGGTTAACAGAATGGAAATGGTTACTATTTGAGAATTGTTATAAGATGCAAAGTGTATAAATGAAAGGAACAGAACTCCTTTACATATTGTGTGAAATGCATCTTGTCTTGTGATGGCACTGTGTTGAACATTTGATTATGAACAATGAACTAGTTAAATACACAGTAATTGTTATTTGGTCACAATGATTGTTGGTTAGTGCATCTCCTTTCACGGAATGTTTTATGGATCACTTAATTAATTTCATGAACAATAATCACTCTTATTCCCTTCTATTATTTCATTTTCCACTAATTACAAATCTCGTTGCCTTCCCATGTTCATTTTTCATTCCCTGTTCTGAGATTGATTACAGTCAAGAGAATTTCGGTGTTAAAGCAGTTGAAAGTGGCAGTGTCTTGTTTGGATTACAGTGATGTTTTATTGGTTTACTTTACAGTTGATTGTTGTTGTCATTGAGCAGTAACCATGTTCTTTTCCCCCTCATTATATCATGTTTCACTCAATACAAACCCTTTGCATATCCCAGAACCCTTTTTCACCCCCTGCTCATTGATTAATAGTAAAACCATTTGTATAGATTGGATTGCATGAGTCTCATACACTGTTGAGCCAAATATATTTCATATTTTTAAGAGTTGTCATGTATGGTTATTGTTGGCCCTCGACCAAGTTTTGGAGAACCTTGGTCGTGTTTGACCATTTTTGGGACTTCGGCAGGCTGGTTGAAGATGAAGCACTAGGCGAAGCAGAGATAGTGTGATTTCACCCCCTTTTGTGGGATTTTTGGGTTTAGGGTTTATGTAACGGGTATGGGATGTCGGCCCATGGGTATTACCCATGTTTAGGCCCCTTTTGTAATATATAAATAGATAGTTAGGCAATGTAAGAAGGACTCAGTTGTAAGCCAGTGAGCTAAGTGTGATTAGTTGTAAAGGATCTGTGCATACTATGTGTTGAGAACTTGCAGAGCTAAGTGCAAGTGATTGTAAGAAGGCTCTATGTTGTGCCAAACTCAGGGAAGGAGGACCTAGCAAGGTGCACACATATCTCCTATCCTATGTGGAGTTGGTTTTGGGGCTCTGTGCATGTAAGAGGATTGAAAGAAGTTAATAAAGAAGAAGAAGAGTTGGTGGATGTAGCCCCACGCTGGGGGTGAACCACGTATATCTTGTGTTATGGTGCTTTGTGCTATGTTGTTCATGTGGTTGTGTATTTATTTTCTTAGTGATTATTCTGGATGAATATTTAATGCTTAGCGATATGAATGAATGCTATATCTAATCTATTTCTATATGCTAAGTGCTTGGATGTGCTAGATCTTGTTGAATACTGCGTTGTTTTGTAATTAAAGTTTTACCTGCGATGTGAATAGGGGTTAAAGACTAATGAATGTTAACTACTAAGTGCTTTGTTAATTTTTGTGATCATAGATCTATGTCCCAGCTAGGTTGTAGACACTTGAGTCCTACAACCCCCCATTTCCTCTACCTCGGGTGATACTTCATCTTCTTTGCAGGTGTTTCCGAAAGGGTTGGTAGTTAGGGTTTTTTTGGTGCGTTGTTGAAGTGTTGAACCCTGGGTTTTCCCCTGTGCCAAAAAATGGTTCTGTTGTTGGGACCTGAAAATGTGATTGTTGGGAACTGAGGAAAAGAGAAATCTTTGTGTGTAGATCTATTATTGTAGTGCGCAGTACTCTATTTGAATTGTGAAGGTCTGTGCCAAGAAGAGAAGTCTGATCTGAAGAAAAGAGGTAATATCTTAAAGCTTGGTGCTCTTATAAAGGTAAGATAAGTGGAAATTTTTGTTTTGAAAAAATGGATCTAGGTATATGTGATAGATTTCATCCTAGTCTGAAAACTAGGGAACAACTAGAAGAAAGAAGATGTGATATGAATAGATCTGATAGAAATAGTGAAAGATATGTTATCCCTATGCATAGAAATAATTTTTGGACTAACAAGCGGATGCAGGATCCTAGAAAGAATATTTTGCAGGTCCATCACTGTGATCCCAGTGCGTAGTACAGGAAATATTGAGGATCATTTAAGAGAAAGAGAGGATTAAATCTTTGTTATAGTTGCAGAAGACTGGGACATCTTGCTAAGGAATGCCCTGGTAGAGGTCCTATTTGCCTTTGTTGTAAGGCTATTGGACATGAAGTTTTGGATTTCCTTAGAATGATTGCTAAAGTTGAAAAGATGAACATGAGACAAGAAAACCATGAAGAAGGTCAAGAAACTAAGGCTATACTAAAGAACCAGAAATAATCCGAGGCTATATTAGTGCAGATGAAAGAAACATTGAATTATCACAAAGACATCAACTTATCATAGGTTTTAAAAGAGAAAGAGTGCATAGAATCGAGAATAGGAGACTTCAACATACACTGTGTATTGGACACAAAAACACAGGTGAACATCATGACAAAAAGTACTTGGGAAATTTTGGGAAAGCCTGCTATGATCCCTTCATTGGGAGGAATAGGATTTTTTAAGGGAAGATGATAATCCTATGTGGAAGATTTACTCATG
The DNA here is from genome assembly GCA_009831015.1 of Picea engelmannii. Classification (NCBI taxonomy): domain Eukaryota; kingdom Viridiplantae; phylum Streptophyta; class Pinopsida; order Pinales; family Pinaceae; genus Picea; species Picea engelmannii. The sequence goes on from WSFP011470967.1 coordinate 6,788, forward strand.
TACCTATGAGTGCTCATGGAACATCGACAGAAGAAGGATTCGAGGTCATTAAGTTTGTTGAAAACATAGCTCCTTTTGCACTTTTGTTAGGAAGGACTTGGATTGAGAGAGATTAGATCTGAAGAAAAAAAGAAGAGGAAGCTATGGAACAGAAAAACAATAACTAAGAGATTTTGTGGCTAAGAGAATATCGTGCTTAATAGAAGAACATGATATAAAGTCGAAACAACTGAGGGCCAGAGACCTGGTTGTCAAAGTCGAAAGAACACAAGAAGGCTTAAAGAACTTATCCATGTAGGAGAGTAGAACACCTACTCCAGAAACAATAAGAGAAGAAGTATTATCCTCGAACCTTGTGAAATATCCTCAGCAGTCCAAAGTTACTATGCTAAGAAAAGATAAGAACAATAATGGAAAGAGGAATCCAAAGACACAGATCACAGGGAAGAAACCAAGAAAGCTCAATAAGAAGAAAGCAAATCTAGAAAAATTGCAGAAGGTTCCAGAGAGGACTTCGTAGAAGGAAGGCTTGTAGAACTTGAACCTTGCCAAAATAGCAGAACAACACCAACTAGCACTTCGCCATGGCAAAACAATATGACCATTGGAGGCATCCCAACCGTTAGAACAACGCTCTAGAACGGCTAGAAACACAGTTATTGCCGAAAATATCACCATTGGACCGTTGGAACCATGCCATAATGGATGGATTTGTATTGATTGAGGCATTCTTGCCCATTGGAGGAGTCTATTACAACGTTGTCTATTTATCCCGTCGAGCGTTGCATCGAGGACACTTTCGTGAATTGTGATTATCCGAGCCCATAGAGAACTAATTGCTTTCACACAGTTCTTATTGAGACCTCGCCACCCGTTCTGCTTACCTTGAGCGTTTGTCCACCTATCTAAGACATTTGATCATGAGTGTGCATGTCGAGCGACCTTAGCGTAGTAGAGAAATCTGTCGAAGAGATTTTGATTGACCTCATGGCTAAGAAGGTCATGTTCGCAGGAGTACATGTCTCGTCGACAAGATGAGTGCAAGCATCCCCATCGACTGCACGTCGATATAGGCCCTCCCGAACTGCGATAGAGAAGAGAAGCAAGCATCGTGATGACTTGGAAAATGCGAAGCTCATCCCGTCAATCCCTCCTGACTATATCCCGCCTCTGGATGGCGTGGTTAGTTGCAATAGCATCCCGAGGGACTTCGACTATACAATGATTACTGTGTACCTCCCGAAGGGGATACACACAGTTGGACTGCAATTAGGATAGACTATGACGCTAAAGATCAGTGACTTCAACTTAGGAGACCGCAAGAACTATGGCATCCTCGCACCACACAAGTACTTGACAAAGACAACAGGGAAGATGTCGAAGATAATCCCCCAGCCATGGACCATGGACATCATAAGATCAACCATCCTCAATGTGATGAAGATACCACACTTCGGTAGACATCAGGAGGTTAACGTGTGCGTTAAACTCCTCCTGTCATGCTACCATGGTGGTTACTTGTGGTTCAATTGGCGCATCATAGTAGATCCGGCATTGATCCACTGGATCACTGGATTAGGCATGCAAGGAACCAACCCTCGGGATTTTTACCCAGGGAAGGATGTAGATCGTGCCCTGGTGCAACACATAAAAGAAACTTATGGCGATGTAGAAAAAAGGAAATGGGGCTACAAGGTAGCCTCCATCCAAAATGGCATAGTGTGCCTAGCTTGCCAGATGATCGCTGGTAAGCTCATCGGGAAGAACCAACCAACGTAGGTCACGGGGTTCGTCGTCGACCTCAAAGGAAAATGCATCGAAGGGATGAAAATGAATTGGGCGAGATACCTCATCAACCAGTTGGAGCAAGATTGTCGCAAAGCACAGGACCAGGGCTACGAGTTTCATTTTAGTTGGTTGTTGATTCTCATTGCCTTCATTGCTTTGGAGATGCCAGAAGGAGCGATCTTCCCTAAAATTGAGTCAACTGAACCACTTGCCACAAAGTTCACTACGCTCTGGTATTCGAGCGACATGGAAAAGCAATGGAAATCCAATGCAGTGTTCCACACATATTATTTACAGTTGAAGAGGGCCATTGAATCTTTCCCTCGCATGACCCCGAATACGTTGCACAGGTTCAGGCCGCTTGCGAAGTTTCGCGCAGATAGGCATTTCATTTACATCACTGCATGGGGACGAACACAAGGAAGAGCTCCAGTCCTATTACAAACTCACAGAGGAGGACATGGAAGAAATAACCAAGGAATGGCCTGTAGAGTTCCTTGTACCGATCTAACATACAAAACTCTCCAACCCCGACCTCATCGAAAGTATTGTAGTCACCTGAGAATAATATTATGCACCCAACAACAACAGGGAGAAAAAGAAAAAAGAGGTACAGGAATTGAACAACGCATCAATGAAAACTACACCAGATTCCCCTGAAGGAGGAGGAGGTGACGAAGTAGACAAAGAAGAGGATGGAGGGGAATAAAACAAACAAGAACATGGTGAAGTGACACTGCCTAAGGATCCCATCGCAGAGGTTGAGACATCCAAGAAAAGAAAGGGTTCCCTGAAGAAACCTTCATCATGAAAGAAGTCAAAAGCCAATAAACCTCAATTACAGATTGTGCTCACAGTGGATGATATTGATCTTATCATCACCGTTGTATCAGATACCTCAGAGGAAATTTTGCAGCGAAGAAAATCCAAACAAGAGCCAATGTTCGACAGGATCAAGGCGGAGCTCAAAGGGGTACAACATGCTCTTTATTTGAGCCGTGCAGTGTCTACTATGTCGTTGTCAGCAGGGGACATAGAAGTAGGAGATGATCCTTCCCAGCTATGCAGATTAGCGTATTCGACAGAGGCTTTCCTTTGTTGGGTCCAGGAGGAAAAGGATTAGGCCACAGAGGCATTAAATCAAGCAAAGGAGGAAGCCCTAGAGAAACATCAATTTGTGAAGCAAGAGAAAGACGACCTCCAAGCGAAGTTTGGAGAGGATAAAGTGAAGATCCAAAAGGAAAAAGAGAAATTGCTCACAGAGCAGATGGGAGTCAAGGAGGCAGTCACCAGAGCACTTCGCTCTATGTCGAGCCTCGCAAATATAGAAGAAGACACAGTGGAGATTCAAGTGAAGCATCTCGTTGAAGCTATTCAACAACTTCAAGAAAGAGTTGCAGAACTAGAACTGCAAGCAGTGCCAAGCATTCTATGGGAAGTGTGAGACCAGAGAGAAGAAACTGCCAGGAGCGCAGTAGAAAGAATCAAGGCATTGGCCTCGAAATGTAAGCTACTCAAAAACCACAACGCATAGACCTATGAGCGCCAAGTAGAGGGCCCATAACTAAGAGCATTAGAAGCACAACTTCAAGAGGCAAAGAAACAAGCAGCGACAATACAAGCACAGTTGAAACTGTTGTCAGCAGTCAAGAGGATGAAAAAGTCCCAGGAACAGTGCACCATTCAGCAATAGGTCCATGCCATCCAGAGTAAATTCATGGAAGTGACCCAGAGGCTACAACCAGTGCAGTATGAAGCTTGCACACTTTTTGAGGAGATTGAGGGACAAGGTACACAGCTAGAACAAGTAGTCACCATGGTGGAACAATGATTGGAAGGACCGATGACCGAGAAAGTTATTCAGGAGTTCGTTGAGCAGGAGGCTCTGGCGAAGCAACAAGTCGAAGTAGCTCGAGGCCTTCGAAGTATAGTTGCCCATATCAGAGTGACTTGGGATGAGTCACAGGTGAGTGTTGGGGGCCTGTTGGCCTTCGACCAAGTTTTGGAGAACCTTGGTCATGTTTGACTATTTTTGGGACTTCGACAGGATGGTCGAAGACGAAGCGCCAGGCGAAGCGGAGAACGTGGGATCTCGCCCCCTTTTGTGGGCTTTTTGGGTTTAAGGTTTATGTAACGGGTATGGGATGTCGACCCATTGGTATTACCCATGTTTAGGCCCCTTTTGTAATAAATAAATAGATATCTAGGTGATGTAAGAAGGACTCAGTTGTAAGCCAGTGAGCTAAGTGTGATTAGTTGTAAAGGATCTATGCATACTGTGTGTTGAGAACTTGCAGAGCTAAGTGCAAGTGATTGTAAGAAGGCTCTGTGATGTGCCAAACTCAGGGAAGGAGGATCTGGTGAGGTGCACGCAGATCTCCTATCCTATGCGGAGTTGGTTTTGGGCCTCTGTGCATGTAAGAGGATTGAAAGAAGATAATAAAGAATAAGAGTTGGTGGACGTAGCCCCACGCTAGGGGTGAACCACGTATATCCTGTGTTATGGTGATTTGTGTTGTGTTGTTCATGTGGTTGTGTATTTATTTTCTTAGTTTTTATTCTGGATGAATTGTTAATGCTTAGTGATATGAATGAATGTTAGATCTGATCTATTTCTATATGCTAAGTGCTTGGATGTGCTAGATATTGTCAAATAATGCGTTGTTCTGTAATTAAGGTTTTACCTGCGATGTGAATAAGGGTTAAAGTCTAATGAATGTTAACTGCTAAGTGCTCTGTTAAGTTTTGTGATCACAGATCTGTATCCCAGCTAGGCTGTAGACACTTGAGTCCTACAAATCCCCCTGCCTCTACCTCGGGTGAGACTTCATCTGCTTCACAGGTGTTTTCGAAAGGGCTGGTAGTTAGGATTTTGTTGGTGTGTTGTTGAAGCATTGAACCCTGGGTCTGCCCCTGTGCCAATAGTTATTTAAAAGACTATTTTCTAATCAATAATGCATGTAGGAATGAGTTTTTTCAGTCGAGGTAGCCATGGCCGAGGAAACAAAGGTAGAGATAATTGGAATAGAGGCCTAAGAAGGCCAAGGTTCTCCATACATTTTGATGTTGATTCACAAGATCTTGGCTAGTTGTTTCAGGCCAAATTCTTCATTTAGATTGGGCAGGGAGTAGTCCAACCTAGGCCTGAAAGGCCTCCTTTCCAAGTCCCACAAGCTCTCGGTATCCTTGTACCTCCTCACATCTCACTGCGACCCGAGGTTCCTGAAAATGATGGATGGCAAGAGATTGTCCACTCGACAGTCTCCCAACATCGTGGCTGGCCCAATTTGTCCTTGCATGCACGTCCGCCTATTAACCGCATTGTACAAGTTGCCCCTGACCACTCGCCAGTGAAATCCTCCCATGCTAGCAAGAGATTGAAAATTGAAGCCCACCATGCCCTTGACAAGGGAAAAGACATTACTGCCCCTTCCTCACCCTCCAATGGCTCTGACAAATTTGTGTCTTCCCAGATGAATTTGAGGGACGATTGTTCCCATGTGATCAGCGAGATTAGGACTAAAGTCTCTGCATAGCCAAAGGAAAATTTAGGAAAATCGAAGGGTGACATCAGGAATCAAGGAAATATTGCATCACAAAGTGGAAAATATGGCTTTTAAGTTTTATTTTATCTATTGTTTTATGATAGTTGACTTCGTGGATCTTTGGACAACATGTTTTATTTTGGATACATGAGTAATTGTTTTGGAAATAATTACAAATGTCATGAGCCAAATTGTCAAATGGAATATGTGGATGGGAGACACAAGGAGGTGTGTTTCACTTGACTAATAGTTATGTTATGATTATTATAATTGTTATGATTTAAGGGGAGTCACAAGGAGTCCCACCTACTAGTTATTATTTATTTATGACCTTTATTATGATTATTACTTTTCCCTCTAAATAAAGTTGGTTGAATCTTTTAATTAACTTAACTAATAAGTTGGTTCAACTACTTCAACCAATTCTGAAATGCTTAAAAGAAAAAGCAAAAGGAGGAACAGGGAGGGGATAGAAGCAGAAGCATACTAAGGTTTTCTCTTTGAGTTTATGTTGAGATAATTCAGTTTTCATTCATTCATTATTCATCACAAGCCTAATTCTCTTTTATGATAGCAGGGTCTTATTGTAGACATCAATATCCAGGGTTGAATCACATCATTCTGACACTTGTTTTTTAGAGGTTTTGATCTATTTTTGATCATCTGTGTAGACTTGTTTGTTTGTGAATTAATTTTCATGACTGACAAAGGCTATTGTGCATAGTCGAGTGGGCAACAATATGTGGCAAGCTGATCCATCTTTTAGAGTTCAGTTTTGGTTTTCTATCAAAGATCATTTTGTATGTTCCATCGGGGATGTCTAAGTTTCACTTTGGTCCAAAATTTATGTATGAGATTTTGTAAAGAAAATGACTCTTTGGTGAATTTGAATGAAATAAAGGATTTCTTTATGTCTCATCTGTCTTGATTATCATCTTGGTGACTTTACTTCTATCTTTACATTTATTTCAGAAACTGATATGTTTAGGAAATTACATAAAATTAAATTTTCAGTAAGGTTTTTGTTGATAAAAGACTAGCCTAAGCACTCGTAATTAATACTTGTGAGTTAGGATGTTATTTTTGTTGGCTATAAACATAGGGTGATATTCCCGTCTACTTTTCTCTAGCCAAGCAGATTCTAAAAATGCTTGATTGAGATTGTTTCATATATTTTCCTCAACATTTATTTGGCGACCATACTGGGGAGATCTTCGATATCTCTCCGATTAATTTTTATACTCGATTTTCATCGATACATCTTTATTTTTCTGAAATTGATTCTTTGACTGTTTTTCTATAATGATTGTTCCTGTTGCGAGATAGCCCAATCTTGAGCCAGTCTCCAAGACCAGACCAACATTGATTTGAACTTGTTTCATACTATTTTAGACACTGCCAGGACCCGTGCTGAACTTAACTGTTCTTGGGAAGCGATTGAACGAGATATTAGTACTCAAGAACAATTGGAGGCTAGACATAGACAGCCTAGAAATCAGCAGTAACCCTTTTGTTTCTTCAATTTTTGGCCTTTATTTCATGTCCTTATATTCTCGTGCTTCTAGAAGAAGAAGAGGCTTGTCACCTGAAATCAACCCTATTGCTGAAATAGGAAGAAGGAACGTTGTGTTATCTTTCCAACAAAGTGATCCAAGGAGAACTTTATCAAATTCATCCAGCTCGTCCTTCTTTCCCTCATCTATCATCCACAAGATGGCATCTAGTGGTGGCTCTGGTGGCACTGGAAGTGCTCCATCTTCTCAATATTCATCATCATCATCAGTGATTGGTAGCTTATATAGCCACCATATCCCTGTCCAATCCACTACAAACCCCACCAAATTCATTAAAAAGTATGGGCTTTTTCAATTTGAAGAAGACGCCACAACCACACCGTGGCATGTGTCCTCTCTTATTAACCTAGCACCTATTAATCATCCACTTCTGAAGTTTAAAGAGCACTTGCCTAAGTTTTCGGGAAACAACATTGTCAGTACAAACAAACACCTGGTGGCATTTTCCAATGCTTGTCATAACATAGGGGCCAACGACAATGATACCTGCATGCACGTGTTCATCAATTCCTTGGAAGGAAAGGCTACGACCGATTTCTTTGATCTTCCTCCTAAGATTCTGTCTACTTGGGAGGAGTTAATATATTAGTTCCAATCCACTTATGGGCAATCTAAAAGCCTCACCGAGAAGTTAAGGGAATAAAATAATGTCACCTATAAGGATGGTGAGACCATCAAGTCTTTCAACTTGCGTTTCACCAAGTTGTACAATCAAATCCCCGAACTTATCCTCCCTCATAACCAAGACACTTTCATGCATTATTACAATGCATTGCCTTCCCCCTACCGTTATAGGCTCGAGGAAAAAGCCATTGATAATCTCGGTTCCACTCTACATACTTTCTCAGAGTATGAAGAACAACTTGAAAGAACTGGTCTTCCCTAGGGAGAATTAGTTAGATAGACATACATCTATGATCTCTTGCAGCTAGTACAAGATATGAATAATTGCACGATAGAATTCGAGTGAAAGGGCACAGTCTCCCCTCTCACCCCTGGAGATTCATATTCTTCTGCACCCCCCTTTAAAAATCCAGTTGAGAACAATTTTCAGCCTAAAGTTATCCTACCTCGGAGTTGGTGTAACTTTTGCGAGGAACACCACGAGGAAACCACATGTGAAGTAAAGAAGAGTGTCAGAGATAAGATTTTTGGTAAAAGACCAGAAGCTACTATCGTTGTCCTAGATTTTGCAGAGCTAGAGGATGTCATGGTCATCAACACTAGGAACAAGGCCTATACTCCCAAGGGAAAATTTGATCCTCCCCGCATTTCTTCTAGCCCGAGCTCATCCTCAACAACTGCTACTCTCCAGGTTCCTAAAGTTCCTGAGAGTCAAGGAATCACTCCTCCTCCCTCCTCTTCCAAATACAATATCTTGAATTAGTTGGCCAACATCAAAGCAGATGCAACCCTTCTAGACATGGTTGTTGTCCCTGAACAACAGATGCATCTGAAACAATTCATGGAAGGAAAAACTTTTGTTGTAGCCAATCTTTCTGAAGAGGTAAGCGAAGAGGATTCTTTTGTAAATAAAATAGGTGTACATAACTTTAAATACCCTATAAAAAATCCCTCTTTTTATATTTGTGTAAAGATCATGGATAAGATTTCCCATTGTTGCATCATTGATGGTGGTTCGGGCCCAAGTGTGATGTTGAAGATTATTATGGAAGATCTAGGCTTGTCTTGTACAAATGAAAACGCCAGAAGCATGCTTTCCTATAATAGTCTACAACAAACAACCATAGGTGAGATTAAGGATGTAACCTTGGTTTTATGCACTCATCCTGAGATAAGGACAACCCTCAACATTCAGGTGATTGATATGCATGTAAGAAATTACTCAATTATCTTGGGGAGAGATTGGCGAGCCTTAACAGGTGGATACCTCTTGCTCAATGATACACATTTATCTGTGCCTCGGAATGGAAATAATATTATAGTCCTTAGAGAGGGAAGAATTTCACCCTACATAGAGAGTGTTCTGCAATCTAGTGTAAACTATATCGAAGAAGACCTAGGAGTGTATTCCATCTTTGCTGAAGAAGATAATATTCCTTTGGAAAGAATTGATTTAGATGATGATATGTGGTGTATGCACTTTGATGGTTCACACTCTAATGGAGGTAATGGGGTTGTCATTATCTTGGTTTCCCCTGGAGGAAAACTTCATAATATGTCTTACAGGTTAGAGTTTGCTTGTACAAACAATGCCACTAAATTCGAAGCTTTATTATTAGGCATTGAAAATGCCCTTAATCTGGCTTGTGGTCACCTTTCAGTTTTCAGAGATTTTGAGCTTGTTGTGAACCTGATACGTAAGATATGCTCTCCTAGCAACAAGTTGATGGAACGATACACCCAAGTTGTTTGGGTTACCTCGAACCTTTTATCTTTCAAAATCACTCGTGTTAGGAGGGAGTTGAATTCAATAGCTGGTCGGTTAGCTATATTTTCCGCTTCTCTTAAACAAAAAAGTTTTCCTCACAGGCCTGATTGTTATTTTCAATCTCTATTTTTTTCATATATCCTTGGCAATGTAGAATTTTGGCAGGCCCTCCCCAACAATGATAGTATTTGCGCTTTCATTCAATATGAAACTCTTAAGCCCGAGGAAATTATTTCCATAGAAAACAATGAGATTCTTGAGAGCTTGACTCCTCTTGAGAGTTTGTTTTCATCGAGTGATGTAGGAAATAAAGAAAAACAGAAGGAAGAGGAGTTACGAAATAAGGTGGTTGAAACCATCTCCATGAACATTAGGACACCTGGATCTTCAACGAATGTTAAAATAAATGTCCAGTTTTCTGATAAAGAAGAGATGAGGTCTGCCGAGCTACTTGGTGGATTTCAAAAAAAAATTGCTTGGTTTAATGAGGATCTTCGTGGAACCAACTAGGCAAAAAAAAGGACTCGTTAACTCTGCACTGAAAGCAACCTTTCGAAGGGAGTTGAGAGATTTCTTAAGGGTTGGAATGTTTTTTTCAGTCCACCCTAAATGGGTTTCTAATTGGGAACCTACCTCGAAGACCACTGATAATATTAGAACCTGTATTAGTCTTCGAACTTTTAGACAAGCGATTATGAGAAATCCTTTCCCTCCTCTCAATATGGAAATGTTTCTGCAACAGGTTGAAAGAGTCATAGTTAGGGCCCTTACTTGTTAATTTATTTGGTTGCAAGAAGATCAAAGTAAAAGGGGAAGATGCTCACAAAACCACTCTTATCACTAATTGGGGTACCATGCCTTACCAATGCCTTCTTTCTAGCTTACTTGATGCAACTATCATTTTTAGAAGACATGTGCACACAACTTTTGATTAATTGGCCAGTCTCCATCTCTATCTTGATGACTTAATCGTGTGCATCAAAAGGCTGATAATTACATCAGAATTTCAAGTGTTGGGTCCTTTCCAAATTGCTTTTGTCTTGGACACTAACTCTTACATTTTAAAGAAATTATAAAAGCAATTGTTTTCCTACAGCGCTAACAACCTTCGCTTGAAATATTGGGAGGAACTAATGTGAAAAGCTCTAATGCTGATTGGATTTTCTGTATACTAGTAGCCTAGCTCCGCTTTAAATTTTTGTGCTTCTTTTCTATGCTTTACAGTACTTTGATTTATTCCTTCTAAGTTAAGTTTTTTTTTCTTGCTGCATTTCATTTCTATCTTTTTATTTTGTTGTTTAATTTTCTGCAATTTTACTTCTGTCGTGATTTGTTGTCCTTATCATCTTTTAGTGTTTGGTCAAAATAAGATGTTGGATCAATCTTTCCACAGTGACACTCTTGTGAAGCATTGTTAGTCAATAAAAATTAAGATTACACAGTTGTTATGATGTCTCCTCTGAAGGACCCTTGAAATTGTTATATATTTCCACTGTTGTCTTGTAAAGAGATTGGTTATCTCCCGCTTCTTCTCTCCATTTCTTCATCCATTGAGAAATAAAAGAGCAGGTCCATAAATTTTTCTCCTTGAGATAAGAGCCGATTATGGTTGAATGATTATGCATACAGGGATAAA
>WSFP011470968.1:0-17722 GCA_009831015.1 Picea engelmannii
ATTACCCCATTAGTAAAAACATACTACATCATCTTTTGTCCCATTAGTAAAACATAATACGTCATCTTTTGGTGTGCATTGCATTCATCATTTTCATTATGATCTAATTGTTGAATCATTGAGTAATTATTTTTTTTGGATGGGTTCTAGCGCTATATTGAACTAAGGTACCAAAACAATATCTGCAAATAGAATTTGGCACAACTAAACTCCATGATGTTTTCAAGATAATTCCATTTCCAATAAAACACGTGTTATTCAAACATACAATATGGAGTGAATGTATGCATAAATGAAATTAATGCAAGTAAACCTAATTAATATTGACCAAACACTCAATGTTTAAGCATATTCTTCAAATAAAACAATAAAGAAATTGCTTTTTCTTCAAATAAAACAACAAATAAATTGCTTAAAAGGGAAATGCATGACATCCTTGTAACACAAAAATAGCATACATTCTCAAACACAGATTGCATTTACTCAAATAACCAAAATCAAGATATAGGAAGAATGCCTAGGATTATGGATGTTACCTTTGTGACCAATAAATGTGGCATCTTTTGGGTGTTTATCAAGATGATATTGAGTTATTAGTTTGTCTCTTCCCCTAGAGAATCTTTCTACTTTGTAAATATTACATTCCCCTCATTGTAGAAAAAAAAAACCAAAGCTCCATCCATTGAAATTGTAAGAAGAAAATTTGTATAGAAAATAAGTGTTTAAAATATCGTTGTAATGTCCTCTTTTCACTTAATTATTTTTTAGAAAACAAACTAATTATTTTAGAACGTTTTCTAGCAAATGACCTGGTTAATTAATACTTTGATGAATGCTATAATTATTTTGAATTTCTTAAAATATCAAACTGTGAAATTGATTAATTATGTATTATATCTTGTTGAATAAAATTTATGGAAGATCATGATTGTATACATATATTACTAATGAGTTTTTGAGTGTACAAGAAAATAAATGATTGGGTGAGACAAGTGTCTTCAATAAGACCCTAGAACTTTGGATTGAGTCAGGGAGTAAATGTGTTGATAAAATTTTGAATAAATGATTTGATTATGGACATTACTAATAAAAACTTGTTTAGTGTTTGTTGGAGAGGCATTTTGTATAAGTTTGGAGATTCGTGCCAAAAGAAAGTTAGAGAGTAAAGAGAAGTAAGAAGATGGACCAAAGTGCACGATGAGAGAGGAATTCAAGGAATCAAAGAGGGTGACGAAAGGATGCGCAATGGAGCAGCGCGAAAATGACGAAAAATGGCTATAAACAGTTTGGTTTTGGGGGAAAGTTTGTCCACTTTTGTAACGATATTATACCTATTCTTATGTATAAATATGTAAAGAGTTCTTTTTTGGGAAGGGGGGTGTTTGATATATGAGAATTTCCTAGTGCTTTTTGGGTAAGGGAGTCGAGTGAAGGAAGAGGTTTGAGGTATGACAGAGAAGTGAACTCACACTGCAGCAAAGAAACTAGTCAGGTTTGGGGTGATGTTATTGTTGCATATTTGATAGCGCAATGCACAGTGGTAAGAAACTATTAATGAATAATATGAGAAGTTAGTTGTTGTGGACGTAGCCCAAGTTGGGTGAACCATGTAAATCTATGTGTTGTTATGTCTTGTATTTGCTACTTATGATGTTTTATCATATATGTTGAATGTATGGATCACATATGATGTTACAATATTATGCATAAACTATGTTTAATGATAATGTAAATATTAGTTAATGGAGAATGCACACATGAATGAATGGTAGAAAAGACATGAAAAAGATCTCACTTCCCCTCATCACCATAGAACCCTAGTTCCTGCAACCCCTCTAGATGCCCTGGGTGAGACTTCACTTGCTCTATAGGTGATGCCGAAAGGGACAATGTCTAAGGGTTTTGTTGGTATTTGAATGTTTAACCCCGGGTTTGCCCCTTACATGCCAACAAATGGTTCTGTTGCTGGGATCGATAATTGTAATTGAGGGGAATGTTTTGGAGGCCGAACAGGGAAGAAATTGAAGAATGGATAGAGAGAAATAAGTGATACTTTTCCAGAGAAAATAATAGAAACCCTAGGATTAGCGAAGAACAATGGTTACAAAGTATGTTTTCACAGATCTGCATGAAATTTTCTTTGGTGAATTTTTTATTATTTTGACTGAATGGTTAGAAAGACTAGTGGAGAATGCTGGGAGGTATAGAACTGAAGCTATGAGAAACCAAACCCCTTAACTTATTAGACAACTCATTACATCAAGTAATAAGGTTTCTCATGTAATATATTTCTTGTTGAGTAGTATACTGGGGGGTTATATTACCGAGTTTGCAATAGATTGTACCTAGTCTTATAGTGTCACAAAGAGGGAATTTTTCAAGGGTCCACGTAGAAGATATTTGAGCACATTATCTACTTGGATAAAGTTGTTACTGTGCAATAATAATTTCATGAAGATGGAGTCTGACATCTAGACGCCTTCGCCTACATAGGGGAATTAGGGGATGACCGAAGGATGGTTTGAGGGTGAGAAGGATGAGGAAGGAAAGAATGGATTGAGGATGTCGAGAGAGGATACTAAATGAGAAAAAGAGATTGGGGTATTTTGTTGTGGAAAAAGGTTTAGATACAGTAAGAAAAGGACTGTGCCTAAAAAAAGAGAGCAACACAGAGAATTCGAGGAAAGTGACCCATATGCAGTACTTCATATTACACTGTACGGAGAAAGGAAAAGGAAAGAAAGAGATCCTAAAAATTTTCCATCAAAAGAAGGGAGTCTATCTCAGATCATAATTTGCGTCAAACCCATGAGCTTGTGTGTGTCATTAAGAATTGAAGCATGAACTAAGATGGGTTCAAGAGAATTTGTAATAAATGGAGGAAGTCAGAGAAATAGCTAGAATAATGGGAACAATATAGAAAATCAAAGGTTGTAAAAATCACCAATGGTAAGTAAAACGCCTAATGCAATGGCAGGGTTGGATCAAACATTGAGAATGCCTGATTTTCAGGGAACAGGGTCAGACGACCCTGAGCGACACTTATTTGTATGTGCCACAATATGGATTGCAAAGAATGTCCAGGATGAGTCAACAAAGGTCACACAGTTGGCCATAGCGTTCATGGGTCATGCACTACCGTGGTATATGAAGTTTTAGACAACTACACCAACCAAAAAGTCAAGAAATTTGGTAGAGATCGGGAAAGAATATTTAAAGGAATTTAGAAAGCCAAAATACGAATCTCAATATATTACAGAACTGAAGGAAATTAATAAAGTGCATAATGAAATAGTGTGGGACTATGACCGGAGAGTTAAATATGTAATGGGTAGGTTAACCTTTCATATTCCTGACGAGCAACATTGAAAATGGTTTATAGAAAGCCTAATTCCACACATTCAATGTCCATGAACACAACATAAGGTCACATCATAGCCGAAATATTTGGAAATCACAATGAAAATGTAATTATCTCTTGTAGGATATGGCACAAGTACAACCACAGTTGGTTGCACTAAGAATTCAATTATTAGAGATAACTAAGGAAAAGGAAAAGTGTGAACATGTTTGGTCTATAAGATGTAAAAATAAAGGCCATGGGAAGGAAGAGTGTCTAGCCTTTGCATAGTATATGGCCACAGGATCACCAAACCCATTGACAGGAGGAGTGGGGTATTGCGAGATATGAAAGACATGGGGAATCAGGCTCCATAGCCAACAATAGTGTCCCCCGATGGGGGTTCAAGGGCGAAGTCCCTGAATGGAAATTTCCTTGTAAAATATTGTAATTTCATAGTCAATATGGACTGTTCATTATAATGTCGCAGATATAACGGTAGAAGTTATTTTAGGATTTTTTCCCTAGAAGGAAACCCTATTTTATGAGGGAATTGTATTGCGGCTGGTTAGGTGTGTGATTATTGTATTATGAGAGAGGAGACTGTGAGAGAAAGAAGAGGAAGTTATAGCAGGTGTGATGTAGGTTGTATCCCTTTATTTTGTTGGATAATAAAAAGGAAGGACCTAGAAATTTCTCTGGTGGACGTAGCCCACACTAGGTGAACCACATATATATGTGTCTCTATTGTATTGTGTATCTTTTGTGTTTTATTTCCACATTTTTTTAATTTTATTGCTCTTTGATCCTGTTTTTCTAACAACATCATCTAACTGCTTGTCCCTTATTGCATAAATATCAGAGAACCAGAAGGAATTTATTCTATATTTTTGCAAATTGGTAGGACATGATGAGAAAGACTTTCGTGCATTCAACTTAATGAGAGAGTGCACCTTAGATGCATACAAAATCTAGGAAGAAAAATTCATAGTAGAAGGAGGAATTCCACAGTACAACATTCCAAGAGGCTTCAATTAGGGTGGTCGTGGAGGTTTCAACATAGGTTGAGGATGTGGAGGATTTGGTTGAGGAGGTAGAGGACCAATAATTTGTTACAAATGCAATCAACCATGACATTTAGCAAGATATTTCCCAAATCCTTGCACAACATGCATGTAATGCAAAGCCTTGGATCATACAACAAAAGACTGCCCTCAACTGATAGTGAAGTGGCAGGCGAGAGGGAATCAAAACTAACATCAAACCCAACATTAGAATTATAACCAGAATCTGTAGATGATAGCCACTAAAGAAAGTGATGATCAACTAAGAGTACTAACCGTTATGCGTAGTGGAATGAGAACGAGACCGGATGCGATAAAGAATGGAAAGGGAGTCGAACAATGGATAAGGAAAGTAGTTGAGCCCATGAAATCATTCAATCCAAAAAAAGAAAAGGAAACTTATTAGCAAGAAAGGAAGGAGATACTAGGACTAGAATGGATAGCCTCAACATAAAAAACACCACCATTATACAATATGCCATTAGTTTATGATCACATTATTCTAGAAAGGCCAATCGAGAAGGTAAACACTCTGAAAGAATTTATAAAATGTTGTTTAGAATTGATGTGGGATGATACAAAACTAAACACATTGTGTGGGATGATTGATCAGTATACACAAGACAAAGAAGTACCTACGATGCAGGAAGTAGTCAACCAAGTCTTTCTCAAGAAGAGGACAAAAAGAGAGTTCAAATTGAGTGCATAGATATGAGAATATTACATGGATAATGTCATCTTGGACCTAGGATCACATGTCAATGTTCTTCCAAGACATATGTGGGATATGATGGGGAAACTGAAGCTAGTCTGGTCGACTGTCCAGTTAAGGTTGGTTAACCAACATAAGATAATACCTATCGGGATACTGGTAGGAGTGTTCATGAACATAGGCAGAGTGTGTAGTGTAGTTGACTTTGAAGACATCGAGATTATGGATAACAATTAGTCATACCCAACTTTTCTTGGACTGGATTGGGCCTTCAAAAATCAGGAGACTATCAACCTGAAGAAAATAGAGATTATTTTTGAAGGAGGAGGCTTAAAGGTCACTGGGCCATTAGATCCTATGGAGGCAAGAAGATATGTGGAACCTGTGAGAAAGGAAATTAATAACTTATATAATATGAAAACATGCATGGATGACTACGTCAATCCTACTGTAGATGGTGCGCTTATTTGGAGAAGCATAAGCTTTTGTGCATCAGAATTAGAGGCAGGACTTGAACACTCGTTGCATGAAGTGTCAACCAAAAGGTGTCCATGCATTACTCACTCAATACGTTGGATCGAAACAGAGGTACAAGATGTTCCAAAGTATGAAGGATTAACTGAGGTAAGTTATTTTGTTAATTAATTTGAGTTGCATATACCTGAACATCAAAGGTTATTATCCTTATACTTTTCAATAAGAAAGACCCCAGAAATATGGTGGGTGACCCCCAAGGAAGGGATAGAGGATTGAAAACATTACAAAAGGATGATGCAGATCAGGTTTGGAACAAAGAGTATTATTCCCAAGTATACAGGCATGAGTGATCCAAAGGATCATGTGGTACGATTTATTACAACTTGGAGGCAAGTGTTGAAGTAGGAATGGATGCACATGTTCATACATATGTTGGAGATAGTTCCTAGAAAATGGTATTTAGAGCTAGAAGTGCATAGAGAAACGCTAGACTGGGAGGAGCTCATCTGAAACTTTAAGGTAACATTTAATTATAAAGTTGAGTCACCTTTAGTAGATGGAGTGTTACAATTCATTAGAGGTAATTTTTTTATGGAAGAAGGACAAATCAGAATAATAACTACATGTAGCGCACATAGAGAGTCTATGACAACTCATGAATTGTTGGAATGTTATAACATTATCGAGGATGACAAAGAATAAGAAGACCCAAGAATGCGCAGGTTGTTAGAAAAATAGGATCACAGAGCAATAAAAAAAAATGTGGAAATAAAAACTAGAATATAAACAATACTATAGAGACACATATCTACATGGTTCACCCAGTTTGGGCTATGTCCACCAGAGAAATTGATAGGTCCTTCCTTTTTATTATCCAACAAAATGAACAGATACAACCTACAACACACCTGATGTAACTTCCTCTTCTTTCTCTCATATTTTCCTCTCTCAGAATACAATATTTGCAATGATACATGATCGCAATACAATTCCCTCATAAAATAGGGTTTCCTTCTAGGGAAAAAAAACCCTAACATAAATTCTACCATAAGATCTATGACCTTATAATTAATGGTCCAAATTTACTATGAAATTACAATATACATTTACATGCCATTTTTTCCTTCAAGGGCTTCACCTCTCAACCCCCGCCGGGGGCCTGCTTGCCCTCAGACCCTGTAGGGGGGGAAATCCCCCCCTGCAACCCCCCCACGTGGAGGGGTGTATAGTATTCTAGGGTGTATATTCTTTATGGGGTATAAACATAGCTAAAAACAAAGACCTAGGACTCAAGAAGATAATCAAGCTCCAGAACCAATAATCTCCCACTTGGAGATTGATCTCAAAAAATCCACCGTTGTTGTATTTGTTGGACTACGATCCTTCTTGGACCTGTAAAATTTAGCATCTTCACCTTCATGCTTGAAGACCAACTGAAACTGAGCAGGAACTCATTTTTTCCCTAGTTACTCCCTTTTTTAACATGTCTACGATATTCTAGCTAGTATGTATCTTTTCCAACCTCAAATGTCCATCTTCCAAGATGGATCGTATGAAATTATACCTGAGTTGTATATTCTTAGTATTCTAATGGAAGGTTGAGTTATTTTCAAGATGAATGGCACTCTCACTGTCATAGTACAACCTGCTAGTATCCCGTTTCTTGCCCAATTCCTCCATAAACCTTTTTAACCAAATCATTTATTTACTAGCCTCTGTAGTAGAAACATACTCTACTTCTGTTGTTGAAAGTGCAACAACCTATTGTTTTTTTTAAATCCAACTTATTGTTGTTCCACCTACAGTAAAAACATACCCTATGGTGTTCCTCCTATTATCTTTATCACCTGCCATATTTGAGTCAACATATCCCTATAGAACATTGTTTGAACCTCCAAAACATAATGCATGAGTAGTAGTACCTCTCAAATACTTGAGAACCCACTTTACTGCCTCCCAATGTTCTTTACCTAGATTGTTCATATACCTACTCACAAATTTCACTGCATGTGCAATATCTGGTCTTGTGCAAACCATCACATACATCAAGTTGCCAACTGTTGATGAATAAGGGACCCTGAACATGTATTCTATCTCCTCCTATCTCTTGGGACACATTTACTTAGTTAATTTGAAATGGTTGGCCAAAGGTGTACTAAATGGTTTTTCATTCTACATTCTAAACCTCTCCAACACCATCTCTATGTACTCACCCCGAGACTGTCAATTTGTGATTTTTCCTGATGCTTGTTATTGTCATACCAAGGATTTTCTTTGTAGCACCCAAATCCTTCATCGCAAATGAATTAGATAATTTATTCTTGAGCACATTTATATCCTTCATATTAGACCTTGCAACAAGAATGTCATCTACATACAATAGAAAGATAATATAACTTCCATTTCTAGCCTTTTAAAATAAACGCAGTGATCAAAATGACATCTACTATAACCTTGTTCTATCATAAACTTGTCAAACTTCAAATACCACTGCCTTGGATATTTATTTAGGCCATACAAGCTCTTCTTAAAACTTCATAAAAAATTCTCCTTCCCTTTGACCTCATACCCCTGTGGCTGCAAAATATAAATATCTTCCTCCAAATCCCCATGGAGAAAATATGTTTTTACATCTAACTGTTAAAGATGCAAATATTCTACTGCCACGAGACTTAAAATAGTGCTAATTGAAGTCATCTTAACAACATGAGAAAATATTTCATCAAAATATATACCTTTCTTTTCTGCAAACCCATTTACAACAAGTCTAACCTTGTGTTGCGTTGTTCCTCCATCTTCTTCCTTCAACCTGTAAACGCATTTATTCCGCAACTCTCTTTTTCCTGCAAGCAACTGAACCAAGTCCCAAGTCTAGTTATTTACCAAGGAATCCATTTCCTCTTTCACACCTTTCTCTCACTTCTTTTAGTGTCTACCTGCATTGCCTCTTCATAACATTCTGGTTCACCAGAATCAAACAACAATAAATAATACAATGAAGGAGAGTATCGTTCAAGGGATCTACTTAACCCGATAGATCTTTTAAAAACACTTGCAAGAGTTTTTGGTACATGTTTCTCCTGTTGTTGTACATTTTTATTTTTTGGTACCTTTGGAATTTATTTTTCAGTGATCTCATCAAGCACTATACATTATAGTTTTTCTTTTTCTTGTATCTTTCCCTGCAACTGATCTTTGTACATGACCTGAACTCATTGAATATGAAATCTATACTCCTAATGATTTTGTGATTTTCATAATCCCATAAGCGATAACCAAAATCATTAACATTGTATCCAATAATGGTACACTTCTTTGATTTTTCCTCAAGCTTTGTTCTATTTTATTTATCAATATGGAAAAATCCTTCATAACCAAAAATCTTCAAAAAAGAATAGTTTACCTTTTTACCTGTCCATGCCTCCTCTATAATTCCACCATCCAAAGAGCTTGAAGGTCCTTTGTTTATTAAGTAAAAAATAGTATCTACATCATCTTCCCAAAACTGTAAGAGCAGCCCAACATGCAATATCATACTCTTTTCTCCATGATTGTCCTGTTCATCCTTTCCGACACACCATTTTCTTGTGGTGTTCCTCGAACTGTATTCTCTCTATGAATCCCATGGTATGAAAAATAATCATCAAACTCCTTGCTACAATATTCACCTCCATTTTCTGATCTGAGAGACTTCAACCTTTTTCCTGTCTCATTCTCAACCAAAGTTTTCCATTTCTTAAAAGTATCAAAAACATCTGATTTTTGTCGAATGCAATAAACCCAAGTTTTTCTAGTTGCATCATCAATAAAAGTAGCATAGTAACAAGAGTCACCAAGATATGATACCTGATATGGTCTCTATACATTTGTATACACAATCTCTAACCTTTCACTCTTCTTTTATTTTCCGAATCTGAGAAATATGACTCTCTTATGTTTTCCATAAACACAATGCTCATAGAAATCTAAATCAATTTATTTAAGATCTGGAAACAAATTTCTTTTGTGAAGTATCTACATCCACTTCCCACTCATGTTTCCAATCCTATGATGCTACAATGTTGTATCCACTCCTGTAGAAGCTAAAGAGACAAAAGAATCAATATTACCAGTACATAAATACAATGTACCTACCTTCTCACCTTTTGCTATCCCCAATGATCCTTTGGTGAACTTTCATGCCTTATCTATAAATATAGGTATACAACCTTCACTTTCCAACTTCCCTGTTGAAATTAGATTTTTCCTTAGATCTGGAACATGTATTACCTCTTTCAACAACCATTGGTTTCCATTCCTTTGCTTTATTTTTACCTTTCCCATTCCAACAATTTTTCATGGTGCATCATCACCCAAATGAACCTGCCCAAAATCACCTTGAACATAATCTAGAAAAAATTTCCTATGGGGTGTGGCATGAAATGAAGCCCCTGAATATACTACCCAAGACTCATAAATATTATCTACATAAATAATCAAAACATCTTGTAACACATGACCTGTTACATTTGCTTCCTGTTTTTTCTCTTGTTGTCCATCTCTTTGTTTCTTTGGAGCTCTGTAGTATTTCTTCAGATGTCGTTTCTTCTCACAGTTATAGCACTCTATCTTTTCTAGTTTGGATTTGTATTTACCCTTCCTATGATTCTCATGGTTCCCTGAGCCATTTCCTCTATCCTTTTTTCTTCCCCTGTTCTCCATGTTTAACACATTACCTAATGTCTCACCTGTGCTTTTTTGTTGCATTTCCTCGCTAAGGATAACACCAACAACATAATAAATTTTTAAAGTGTTTGAACCAGATACATAGTTACCTAAAACCGTGACCAAGCCATTCCATCTTTTTGGCAATGAGCACAAGATTAGAAGAGCCATGACCTCATCATCAAAGTCCACTTTTACATAACTTAGTTGATTAGTAACTGTATTAAATTCATTTAAATGATTTGCAACAGACCCACCTTATGACATATTCATATTAAATAATAACTTCATTAGAAATACCTTATTGGGCACTGAGGGTTTTTCATATAGTTTAGCCAATGCATCCATTAGATCCTTTGTTTTCTTTTCTTTCAAAATATTGAAATCCACCAACGTTGTTAGGCTCAACCGTATCGTTTCTAGTGCCTTTCTGTCAAGAACCTCCCACTCTTCATCCTTCATGGTCGTCGAATTATTTTCTATTCCATCCAATAGTAGGAATATATCATTTTGATATAAATCATATTCCATGTTCATCTTCAATAACTGGTATCTTTGGCCGTTAAATTTTTTGACCCTAAACTTTCCATCTTCTGCCATTGCTCCCAATTGAACCAGGGACCCTCTTTTCCTACGAGTTACCTTTCTCTCTGATACCAGTTTTTAGAAAAAGAGGAGCGTGGAGAAATAAAATAAAAAAAATGTGGAAATAAAACACAGAAGATACACAATACAATAGAGAACCATATATATGTGGTTCACCTAGTGTGGGCTATGTCCATCAGAGAAATTGCCAGGTCCTTCCTTTTTATTATCCAACAAAATGAAGGGATACAACCTAAAACACACTCGTTGTAACTTCCTCTTATTTCTCTCACAATATCCTCTCTTAGAATACAATATTCGCAATGATACACAACTGAAATACAATTCCCTCATAAAAGAGGGTTACCTTCTAGGGACAAAAAACCCTAACATAACTTCTACCATCATATCTGTGACCTTATACTGAATGGTCTAGATTTACTATGAAATTACAATATACATTTGCAAGGAAAATTTTCCTTCCGGGGCTTCACCCCTGAACCTCCTCCAAGGGCCTGCTTTTCCTTAGACCCTGCGGGAGGGGAAATCCCCCCTGCAACTCCTTCGCGTGGAGAGGTGTACAATATTCTGGGGTGTATAGTCTTCATTGGGCATAAACACAGCTGAAAACAAATATCTATGAATCAGGAAGATAATCAGTATCCACAACCAACAAACGTATCAAAGATTGAAGGATAATGTGATGTAGTAGGTCCAGTACTTGAATCAGACGCATACACGAAGCCCTTAAGAGTACAAAAAGTGAACATTGGAATAGAGGAAAAACTGAAATTTTCAAAAATTGGTGATTATTGGAATTATGAAATTGTGGAGAGGATTACAGATTTACTGCGCGAATATTAGGATCTATTCCCAACTACATTCTCATAGATGAAGGGGATAGCTAATGATTTAGGAGAAATGAAGATCCCATTGAAACCAAATGCTAATATAGTAAGACAGATAGCTTACAGATTATATCCAAAGTACAAAGAAAATGTGAAAGCAAAGCTTGACATGATGATAGAAGCTGGTATAATTGAACCTGTTGCAGAATCTGAATGGATAAGTCCAATGGTGTTTCAAGATAAAAAAACATGGGGTATTCAAATGCATGTAGATATAAGGAATTTGAATGATTCCTTCTTGCATGACCCATCCCCAACCCCCTTTACAGATGAAGTATTGGAAAATGTAGGAGGACATAAGGCCTACTCGTTCACCAATGAATTTTCAGGATTGCTATGGGGAAATCCCCCTAAAATAGGTCTAAGGAATAGGCAGAGCGATAACTCCCTTAAAATTATGACCTATTTTTAATCTACCTCAAAACAATCTAGACTAAGTGATGAGAGAGAGGGAAGAAAATCTTAATAACATCATCTTGAATCATTATGGTTGATGTAGACCTCTTCCACTTGTTGTTGCCGCTTAGATCACATATCTCCTCCCAAAGATGACCTGCAATGGGTTAAGAATAAAACATGACATCATATACAGTCTCTATTAATCACTTAAAATCCTAAATATATATGTAAATGATCGAATAGAAAAGAACATGTACACATAAAGTTTGGGACAAATATAATATATTTTATTCATATACAAGATGAAAGCTTACAACCTTTTCTTGTGGACTCCGTTCTACCAACCAAGTATGGGATGCTATGTCCTAGCTCCAAGTTCACCAATCCACATAGAATTATCAAAACCAACATGCCATCGAGGGAAGGAGGAAGGGTTTTATAGGGAGAATGGATGGAGGGGAAAGTTGAGGCTAAAAGTCAAAGCAAGATGCAAAACTTGGGCAATGAGAGGGAAAGGATTTTGGCAGAGTTTTCTTATTATCTTGTTCATATGTCTAAATGAATCCCCTAGACCTATTTTTATATGAGAAAAAGATGGCTATTTGGCTTTGGGTATGGGCTACAAGGGGTAAAATGGTTGGGAAACCCTCCATAACCCGTAAAATCCATCCAAATATGTGCAATTTTATATTTTTTGCAAATTTTGGAGGTAAACGCGGTCTATTTAGCATGCAACAAGTGTATGTATGTGGGATAACTAGAATGCACCACACATGTATACGAAGGCTAATATTGCAGTAGGGCACGTACATTAAAAGGAAACCTCAGCATAGATGTGGAATTTTTGGACTATAAAAAATTCCCCCTAATGTGTGAGGTCGGAAGAGAAAATGATGGCCGAAATAATTTATAACATCTTTATACAGTGGGAAGGCATGGATTTGAGTGAACCTCAGATGAGTGTTCATGAGTGTGTCATCTACAAAATAATGATACTATCTCTGAGGCAGTCATACCCATGCTCGAGATAAACTAAGCATGGCTTCCAGTCAAGTACACTACATATCCATGTCATATACATGGCTACATGACTATTGTGTATGCCAATATAAAGTGTAGCCACGAACAATACAAAGTGGATATACATCTCAAAATCATCAAAAGATATACAATGTCATAGAAATCTTCAGGAGGCATCAATGCATGTGGCTGGAGATGATAACTTCATAGCTCGAGCAACAAATTCAAAATATTCAAAACTCAAGTAGGAGTACAATAGGAGTGTAAGACTCACTACTCTAAGGTCTTCGACGTGCCATCATGGAAATAATGGAAAACATTAATCATCGGGCATATAACTTCATTGATTTCGAATCTGAACTTGATTGGATTCTTGGGATGACATATGGATGAAAGTCAAGAGACCAAATGTAGAATGGATGACTCAGGTTGGAAAAACTTCCCTTGGACGAAAGAATGACAAAATGATGATACTTAGGGAACATTTTATTGACATAAGTCAATGACATAGGAGGCACCACAAACTCTCCATATGTTTGGAAGAGTAACCAAATGGAGGAGGACACAACTCTATGTAACGAGAACAACTTCCTAAGGTCATACTATATCCCAATGTTTGAAAAACAAAAAAAAGGATGTTCTTTGTCCAAGGGTGACTATATTGTTGTCGACAAAAGAGAATGTATATCACGTTCCCTCTTTTTGGAATATTTGATTTTTTTTCTTTTTCAAATTTTTAACGAGCTTTGAAAAAGAATAAAATAATTCTACATTACAAAGGAGGAACAAATGTTGCAGAGAAGAAAACTAGTTCCAAGCGCATGGAACATACTGATGCTCAATGCAAGGAAACATGTGTAGGATAAGGACACTTAGGAAAATTCCTCCATAGGTCAAGGTGTCAAATCGCAAGGGGAACAAATTCTACAAGGCTTGCACCTAAGGAATGCTCTAAAGGTTCAATAATAATAACATGAATCCGACATTAGGCCAAAGACACAAGGATGAGACATGCGATGCGGTTACAGCATGACACAATAATACTCCTTCCATGTGAGGTTTTATGAGCCTAGAGAAGGTAAGCTCGGTGTTTTTTCACTTTTAGATAGTTTTAAAAAACACTAAAAGAAGACTCGAGAGTGATCTTTTTCATAAAGTTAGTCTCCAAGGCCTGAAAAAAGAATAAAATCATACCAAGGAGAACTCTTCTAGTCATCAGGGCCAGAGTATTCCTTTTTCGTATGTAGTTCAATCGATCCGGAAAAGGGTTAAACTTATACCAAAAGGATGTCTCTTCAAAACCATTTTAACGAGTGTGACAAAGACAAGATCACTCGGCTATCTTTTCAATTTTAAGGAGTCAGAAAAGATATTAGATATGGACTCACTGCCTTTTTCGTAATTTAGCCCCATGAGCCCGAAAAAGTATAAAACATAACTTAGGACTCCCATTAACATCCCAAATAGATGAATAAGAATTCCAAATAGATATTTCGTCTGGACCAATTAACGAGCGTGAAAGGAACAAGGTCACTCGACGATATTTTCATATTTAGGGAGTCTGAAAATAACTTAACTATGGACTCCAAGGGGTTTCCTTTTTCGTAGATAATCTCCAAGGCCAGAAAAAGAGATAAATGAAAACCAAGGAGAATGGCCCTTTTTCACAAATTTAGTCCCTCGGGCCTGAAAAAAGGTTAAGCTTACACCTGAGAATACTCTCCTAGCGAACCGTAGTTCCTAGGGTGTACCTTTTTTGTAAAAATAGCCATCTGGAACGAAAAGGGGTAAACTATCGACGGATAGATTTTCCTTCAAATTTTAGTTTGACAAGCGTGAAGGTTAACAGGATCGCTAAAAAATATTATCACTTTTAAAGAGTCTGAAATGGCTTAAAGAAGACTCCAGGGGGGTTCCTTTTCTTAATTAATCTAAACGATATCGAAAAGGATAAATAAATTCTCATTAGATGTTGATTTCAAATTTTAAGCGAGCTTGAAAGACAACAAACCATACTCTTAGGGAGTCCCACAGGTATAGACTAGAAAAATGATGAAGAAGAATGAGACTTCAACACACAGTCATGACGGGACTAAAAGGACTCCCAAGCCTATGGAAAACTCATAGCATGTAAACCAAAATTCAACAAAGGATCTACTTAGGGCATCAATGTAGAGAGAGGCTCTACCACCTAATTACGACACTTCTAAATAAACATAGAAATTTCCATGTCGCACTTTGGTGGCATCAATCCTATGGAAAGGCGGAAAAAGTTAACGAAATGAAAGATGAAATGTGATGAGAATCTAACCTACATGAAAGTGTTGAAAAAACAAATTCACCATGGGATGATGTGAGTGTAACCCATCTCATAAAAACACCAAACCAAAAGAAAAATTTCATAAGAATGACCTAAAGATCCCATGAAAAGAAAACCAAGCACCCACCAAGCAAAGAATAGGGAAAAAGGGGACCAAACTGGGGCAAAGAGAGCCAAAAAGGTTGATATAAATAGGGGTATACAACTCACTTTAACCATTGCAAATTGGAAAATAACCAAAAAGTCAAAAATCCATCTTCCTTAAAATGCGGATTCAAGGAGCTACAGTGGATGAAAAGTATTCAAACATGAACCAAGTAAGTACAAATGACCTCTTTCCTCATTTCCATTCATCATTTTTTTCTTTGATATTTCTTTAGAGGGTGTACACCTTAAGGAAAAAGTCATGTCTGCATGTATGCGGGCTATCCACACTCAGCATGCATATATACGTGGGCTGAGAAAAACTTAGCAAGCGCATATACACGACTGCCTTAAAGACAACCCGCGTACATCTCTTCAAAGTATTCAAAAACATTTAACAACAGACTGACCTCAAACTTTTTATGCAATAGGTTGTATGTCCATTGGCAAGAAAGATAACATGATGAGCTATACATCTTAGTCGAAGAGGATACAAGGGCCATTGCTATGCTAAAGCAGTGTGGTATGTAGAATTTATTTCAATGCCCATTCATGAAGGCACAACCCAGGTTACTAAATCATTTGATAGAGTATTGGCATCCAGACTTCAAGGCCTTCATGCTAAAGGTCCAATCATTGACTCCTACTATTGAGGATATATATTTTTTGACCAGACTCTCAAGGAGGTGGGAACCGATCAACTTGAGGAATTTTCCTCTAGGACTGCAAAACAAAGAGGACTACATTGGCATGTACTGCGAGGCTTAAACTGAGAAAGTACGAGCTCAATTGTCGATTCATAAGATAACAATTCTCAACATGTAGATAGTATTGTATATGATTGGGTGGATTACAGGATCCACAACACTTCACTAGGCCTCACATGCACAGATGCATTGTGAAACTTAGTGTTTATAGACCACCATATTTTACTGGAGCACCATGATGCTCAATTTTATGAAGAAACATCTATGCAACTGTAGAAGAAGAACAAACAAGAAATTTGGGTTTGGGACCATGTTGTGAAATTTATTTTTTGAGAGAGTACCAGGCCTTATCCCATGAGATAAAGTACGAGGACATATTTCCTCTTTTCCATCATTATGCATATGGGAGGCTTGTTTCCTTGACAGAGAGCAAGGAGAGTGCAGGAGGAATTCGATGACAAGTTCTTTGACTAGTGGGCCCATCAAATTCCTGTGATCGAAGACTACCACTACATAGGGATCAGTTTCCTGAGGGACCCTGATGTGCCTGTGCCCCCTGGCGAGGAGCGTGGAGAGACAGGTACACATATTTATATTTTAAATTTATTTCATTTATATTTTTTAAATATTATCCTTCTTATTGTAAAATCAAAGTACTAACCTATTAATATGTTATATACAGATGTGGGACCAGTAAAACCAGTTGAATTCATTGGGACCAGACGTCATCCTCAAGAGGATGTCGGACCAGCAGTAGCAACAATGGTAGGGCCACCGATTGGAGACGATGAGAGAGTATTGAGATGAGTGGAGAGGAACCTAAAATCTCTCTCTCATCCAGTGTCGGTGGCAGAGAGTGACGACCTACCCCTGGCCATGCAACCACATGTGGTAGGAGTACCCAAGACTTGGGTTCAGTTGTCCTGGTGTCTTGCAAATGTCGTAGTTCATTACATTAGGGCCAACAGGGATAGACCATAGTTAGCACTAGACCTTAAATGTGTCGATGGAAGTCTTTTTTGTACTCTCTTATGTATTGAGGGCTTGAGCCCAACGATGTATACTGACTCTATTTGAGTCTTGAAGGCCCACTTTTGTACTTATGACATTATTTTTTGGGCACATTATTATATATACATCATTTTTCCTTATGGAGTAATCATTTTTGTACAAATGTATTTACATATGCGTGTATGTGTGTGATTTTACTTTTATGTGTGTGCAATATTCCAATCTAATACATGATTAGCCAATGCATTCGTTAGTTGATTAGATCTCCTAGGAACATGAATATAAGTAATATAATCAAAACAACATTCTAAGAGACGTACCCTAAGGAATC
>WSFP011470969.1:0-17721 GCA_009831015.1 Picea engelmannii
GAGCAAAAGACAGGTTGTAGTGGCACTCTCAACTACAGAAGCTGAATACATGGCAGCCACACATGCAAGCAAGGAAGCAGTATGGTTACAAAGATTGTGTTCAGGTATTGGGTTGGTACAACAAGTAGTGAGATTAGATTGTGACAGTGAGAGTGCAATATTCCTGGCAAAGAACCCAGCTTATCATTCGAAGACAAAGCATATTGATGTTCAGTATCACTTTGTGAGAGACATGGTTGAGGAAAAGAAGGTGTTGCTGGAAAAGATCGACACTTTGAAGAATGTTGCAGATTCATTGACAAAGTCTGTGAGCACAGAAAAGTTCTCCTGGTGTAGAGTAACAATGGGCATTGTTGCCCTGGATTGTTGACTATATAATCCCCTGGACCCCTGGATGCAAAGAAAACAACAAGTGGGAGAATGTTGGGTATGTGTTATATTCTTTGCATGTGTGTGTGTGGGCACGTCAGATACAACAACTGCATCTGACGATCCCTTCACCTAGAGCTCTGTCGTGTGCGTCGGGCGCTTTCCTAGGGGGGTCCCAGGGGGGGGCAGGTATGCCCCCCCTTGGTTATGCGTAGCGTTCGGCAACGGATTAAGGGATTAGGACGGTTTTTTGTTATTTTTAGCGGATTTGTAAATTAATCCCAAATTAAGGGATTAGGGTTTTGGTATCTACGGAATACCTAAAAACATTGTATATATTGTATGGTGAATGGTGAAATTCGATATAATGAAAATAAGAAAGGTTTTCACGGTTGAGGGTTTCCAGTGTAAAATCTTTGTGTACTCTGTGTATGAGCCATTGATTAATTTATGTATTGCTTAAGAATCTATATGCATTGCTTTACTTCACAGGTTTAAAACTTACAATAGTTACCTTTTGGATTCCCTCCATTTTCTATTTTATCATCTACTCTTTTTCTTTCCTTAGGATTTTAGAACTCTTAGGAGATGTTATAGATACTCCTTATTGTTGTTGTCAAGAGTTGTACTTTCTAGTCCCTCTAACCTATTTTGGTCATTCCTGGACGTTAGAATAATTTCATTTGTTTGCATACATAAACAATTCTTAGTAGACTCCAGATGCCAACCCTTAATAAGTGAAAAACTCATAATTGAAAACTGTGAGCATTTTCGTTCTCCCATGTTGTCTAAACTACTAGTATGGTAGGTTGGGAAAGCTTGTGTTTCCTCCTTTGTCATGCACTATATCTGTTATTAGAAAATAAATAGAATGTTTTACATTAAAAAATGAATCTTAATATTCATTTTTGATAACCACAAATTATTGGCAAATACATAGCCCATAATTAAAAATATTGGATAAGAAATTTTGGATTAGGAGTTTATGCTCTCACTAATATACAATGTTTTCCCAAAGGGCATCATAAAGAACAATTCCTAAGAGGCATCCTTAGATTTATTATTTTAAAGGCTAAGGAATCTAATGTAGTGATTATCAAAGTAGGTACAACTTCTTGAAAGTGTCTCTTAAGAACAAAGAACAAGTAATAATTCCATTATTTATAAATGAACGACATCAATGACAACAACGTTTGTTTAAGAAATGGGTTATGATAATTGAAGAACCACATCCAACAAATGCAAAATAATTGAATGTGTACCGCTCATAACAAATAATGTGCTCTTATTGGGACTTGAAGATGTCAGTACAAATAGGGCCTTGAATGTAGATTTGATTTCAAGAGAACTAGTTTAGGAATTATATTATATGGTTGAATATTTTCCCATTTTTATTTTCCAAAAACCCTTCTATTGATCCCCCAAAAATTATTGCAAGCAAATAGATAGGTTCATGTAATTGATGAAATGGGGAACCCATGGTTGAAAAATTGGTCGCACCACCCAAGTTTACACAAGTCAAACTCCACTCGGCATTGTTGTTGAGCCGAGTAAACTCGACCCGAATCTAACAATCTGTTGGCATGTCAAATTTGATAGTGGCGAGTGAGATCACAAGTACTCACGAGTTGGACCCTGTTATCCCCATTTTGTGGATAACTAAGGAGATGATGTCTCGAGGCCCTTAGGTTGCAGATATGGAGTGCCAAGAGACTACATGATCAGCAGTACCCTTTGCACAAATGGAAAACCCACTCACCACCACAGATGGTCACAGGTTTACAGATGGCATCAACCACACCAATTGGCTTTCGGAAGGCAGTGGGCCTTGCTCCATGAGGTACAAGTCAGTATTATGGTGAGCATCATTTCAATATTTAAGCCATTTTATTATGATGTATCTTAGGTTGCTCTAGATTTCATGATATGTGCTTGGACATTATACCTTTTGCCCTGCTTCACCTTGGTGGTTAACATTGTGCCCTAGTAAGTGGTCTTCTTTGGGAATGGGTTTGCTACTGAGAAATCCCTTAATGAGCCATCGTACCGTTCCCGACCATACTTACAATTTTCCATCATTTTTCCCCTCAATTTCCTTATCTCTTGGGATTTTAGGGTTTATTGACCCAAGAAGGGGTTGTCCATCATTCTATGGGAAGAAGGGGCTAAAGGCCTAGAGGGGTTGGTGTTGGGTAAGAGATACAAGCCATATATAAACCTTCCAGATGCTTCGCCCAGGGATTACCCAAGAAAACAATAAAACGCTTATCTTTGACTAAAGGGGACCCACAATATAATAAAAATGCTTAAAAGGTTAGTTGAAGGATAGGAGGTCTCATCACGAGCCGACCTATCACGTCCATGGATATCTGGTGGTATGACATTGTCATCATCCGGTCACCAAACCAGGGCAGTGACTCTCAGTTGCATGGCTGAGAGAAAGGGGGTCTCATCATGAACCAACCTTCTCATTTCCATTAGGTATTTGTGGGTGACATTGCCACCATCTGGTCACCACGCCAAGGAAGTGACCTTCAATCTCTCCCTATTCTATTATGAAAGAAAATATAAAGAAAGAAAGATAAAAGGAAAATGTTGGGCTTGGAAAAAGTGCATTACGGACGAAGGTACCACACACCCTCTACAAAGGCACCCATGAATGAGACACTACGACCCCTAGTATGTCATGAGCCCTATGCCCATTGAGTCTTGACCCCATCCACCTCACACACTTTACATGGCTTAGAGAGGGACCTCTTGTAGGCTCTCCTTGACCTAGGGCAAGATCTACCCAATAGGACACCGCGTCAACCCTCCCATACTTAAGCTTGACAAGTCGCATAATGTCTTTGAGTTGTTAATTGTTTGATATAGTGATCTTTGATGCACATGCTCGGATGGCTTATTTATTGATTGGATTAACTTATCATGATGTTATGACTTGAGATCCTTGGAGGGCGTGTTCGTTTGTCTTTGCAGGACCTAGCTGGTGGACAGTTTTGGGAGAACAAGCCTAGCTTGGGATTCCATGGGGCTACAAGCCCACAGGTTGGATGTCAGGGGCTCGCATGCCAGATGAAAGAGAGATGACTTGGATGGCCTTGATGATGACTTGGACGACCTAGCCCACCCATTGCTTGCCAAATGATTTTCCTAGGAGGGGAAAAACATCCCACTTTTGAGCTTGACGTCATGACCTTGGAGGCTAGGGCATGGTGGTGAGGTGCCACTCTTTGACACATGGACGTTTTGAGGAGAAGAGAGTCTTCACCGTGGTATGAATGCCTAGATGCTTGACACATGTCCTTTGGAGGCCCTTCCATGCTTCTCCAACACCAACAACCTCCTCAAAGTGGCAAAACGTCCTCTAAAGGAGTGATGTCCTCCTAAATTAGGGTTTAATTTGTGAAGTGAATCGTTTAACATTATTTTGTTAAGGGGCCAAGATTGGGGTTGTTGACCCCTAATCTTGTTTTTTACTCCTTAATTTGTGGACAAGCTATGTTATCTAAACTTTGTATAAATAGAGATCATAAGATCTCATTTTAAACATAACTCTCTCTCTTGTGAGAGACTTGGCTGAAATTTTCGGCCCCCCTTGGCTCTTTTATCTCTTGTACACTTGTATTATGGTTATCTTATGAATGGTTGATGGAGGAGGCCTAGCGCTAGCTTTGGATGATGCTTTCTAGCTCTTGTGGTGATTTATCTTGGCATTTCTCTTGATCTTGGTATGGTTTTCTACTATCATTTTTCAAGTTCAAGTATTTTTATGCTAAGAGCTAGGTGGGAAGTATAAGGGCATACACCCCCACCATAGCCTTCATTATTTTATCGCTTCATCTCATTAATTAAGGGTTTGCTAAGAGAAGTATAAGGGCATACACCCTCTTAGCTTAAACCCTAGCTTAGGGAAACTTGCCTTGGGGAGTAAAAGGGCTTACACCCCCAAGGAGGTAGCTTCTCTAAGCTCCTTGTGACTCCATTAACCCAATAGTAA
The DNA here is from genome assembly GCA_009831015.1 of Picea engelmannii. Taxonomy (NCBI): domain Eukaryota; kingdom Viridiplantae; phylum Streptophyta; class Pinopsida; order Pinales; family Pinaceae; genus Picea; species Picea engelmannii. Next base: position 4,370 of record WSFP011470969.1, read on the forward strand.
AGGCACTAATCATACTCTTTTTGCATTGGAGATATAAAATCATTGCCTCGGGAAAYGCAATCTTTGACCTTTTCAAAGTTCTCTTGCTTGAAGTTGATTTATCTCATTGAGAGGAGTCTTCCCCCATTAGGGTGTCCCCTCTCTCCCAACACTCTAATTGATGTTACAAACTTTGACCTGCAGCCATTAGGGCTGCATAACCCTAGCTATTAATATTCTCATAATTCTTAATCTAACCCTAGACTAGCTCTCTAATTTTCCTCATTTACTCCACTAACTAGGACACATCTTTTGAGGTAGTTCTTGGCAACTTTTCATAGTTAATTTTGCTGTTGTTTGCCACTGAATGCTACAGCCATAAGGCTGCAATTTTCTGCAGAAAACATTTGTTACAACAGCCATCTAATCTACCTCCTTAAGTGCCCCTTTTTCAACCTATGTTTATTGTTAAATTTGATGCTGATTTACTTAACTAGTCTAGATCTTTACATGCTGATTTTAGATGTTTTACTTGCTGATATAAGCTGATATCTACTGCTGCAAATTAGGGACAGCAAGCTTAACTTGCTGATCTGACTAACATATATCATTTTAAGGAGTGTTTTCTTGTGTCTTGGGCAGGTACAATCATCCGAAGAAGTAATATACCTGTGGGGCAGGCATTACTTGACTTGCAAGGCATCTCTCCCTACCCTTCATTCCATTTAGACTTGACTGCTAGGGGATTCATTTTCACTTCCCTTCATCTCCATCTCAATCCCCCTAGGGTCATCGGGATCACCTCCCTAGAGTGACCTAGTCACCCTTGAAGTGTGGGACCTACATCGAGGTGACATTGGGTGTAGGATTCCCAAGTTGTAGCACTTGTTCCGTGGTTGGGTCGGGCTTTGCCCAACCTACAACTTGCATTATAACAGACCCTAAACTCGAATAACTCAGAGGTTATTCACTACCTAGCGGGTCCAACTCCTAAGCATATGGAAAAACTCATTGGCGTCCAAAAATAAATATCAAAAAGGAAAAGAAAAACCCTCATTTCGAATGATTTCCATTGTCGAGTTTTTATTGAGTTTTGCCAAGACTAAGGCCTCATTAAGTCATTTGTCGAGCCAAGTTTTCTAACATTGGGTGAATCTTCCTCTAATCTATTTACATACATTTGCGAAACATCTATTAAAATTTATAAAAAGTGATTTTTCAATGGTAATGAACAAATATATTAGCTTAGTTTGTCCTACAAAAATCAAATATTCACTCACTAGAATTTGAATGCTTAAGTAAATCAAAAGGAAAACTTATAAGTAGTTGTGTACATAATAGAAGCAACTATGCAAATGATGGGAGAACTAAGAAACTGAAAATTGCAAGTGAAGCAATGAGAGCATGGAATCTATTAATTTCAAGCACTTGATAACTACCAAGTAGTTATAGTATGAGGAAAGTTGTGTATGTAGAAATAGATGAAGAAATGTGTCTCTAACTATAACTAAGAAAAAGCCTCCAAATGGTTGAGGTCATCTCAATCATCATTGCAGGGAGGCCCTTGGTTTGCATGGGAGGGTAATGTTAATCACTCCAATCCAAACGAAGTGGACCTGGTTAGAGAGCATAAAGATTTCATGTCTCAGGATGACGAGTAAGTGGAGCAAAACAACACGATAATACACAAGGTAGAGCATGTTGGAGATTTGCAACTTCAAGCAGTCACTCTCCACAAGAAAGTACAAGAAGACCCATCTACACCATTATAGAAGTCCCAGGAAGAAGTTGAAGACTCGGGAAGAGAAGACGGCCCCACAGGAAAAATAATAATAAAATTGAAGACCAAGAAATAAGAAGTCAGCCCCAGACTGGCACTTAGATTAGTATAAATATAGGACTGGCTCATTTCATTTGGACAGTCGGACAACTCCTTCTGCAGTGCGCACAAGGTAGTTGAAGTTGCAGTTTTGGTAGTTTCGCTATTTCTGGGTTACTGGTTATCTTGGAGAGTGCGCCACACTTAGAGAAGCTCTTGCTTGGTTATTCTTGGTCATTTTATTGAGGCGTTAGGTCTTGGTGATGCTAGCCTTGGGGAGGATCTTCTCTGTATGGTATTTTGGCTATTGATGGTGATGTAGTGGTAATATCTTGGACTGAATTCTTCTAGAGAAAGGTTGTTGGGTTTTCTCCCAAGTTTGGGTTTCCCAAGATAAACTCTTGTGTTCTTGTGTTGTGTTCTTGTGTCTACTGTGCATGGTTAATATTTCTAGATCTTGTTATTTCTGTTCAATTGTTATAGTTGAAATTTTTAGTGTATAGTTATTCTATGATAATTGTTGTATGAAAGTGAATCTTGTTATTAATAATAAGGCAATAACTATCAAGAGTTGAGAATCATAAAACACCAACATAGCCAAAATCCAAAAACCCAAGGAACACAGGAGTTGTCCATCAAATTAAGGTGTTATGATTTGAGAGTTTCCAAGGTGTAAACAAGCAAGCCATCCTCTATCCATTCAAGAGATGTCATCCAAAAGCATATGGTTCAACTAGTCATGACTAAGATATGAGCTTTATGATTACATTAGTTTACAACAGGCAATTATATGGCCATAGTAGTTGCAAACCATAGAAGCCATGGTAATTGGTGAAGTTGTGTGGCTTAAATATGATGTACAATTCCTAGAGAATCAAAACTAATACCATGCAAAATCAAACTACTACATGAGTTTCCAAGATTATTTTTGTCCATAATGATCAAAGCAAACAATTTGGCTTTGATTATAGCCTAGTATTGCCAAGTAATAAGAAAATTAGGTATTAAAGGCCTATTGTGCAACTTCACATTACTTTTGGCAAGGGAAATCGGAAAGGTCATCAATTATGTGCCATCTAAGAGGGCATCATTCAAACATAGATACACTTTGATCAATATAACCTAGGAGAAATTCATGTCATTAGTTAGTAAAGAGCATGAGATATAGATTGCCATCGTGTGGTGATTTGAAAATTTTAGTAAAGGACAAAGCCAATGAATAGAAGAAACAATTCTTGTTTCTTTTTAATAGATGGTTGGCCGACTTGTAGTAGAATTTTATAATAAACAATAGTCTAAGTAAGAAGAAGCTAAACTTGATGATATACATTATAATAATCTTCTATTGAATCTTGAGTCTAAGGGGCATTCAGGTATCTAAAACATTAAGCAAGAGAAAGGATGAAATAAAGTTGAAACAATGCCTCGTGGATTGCACTAATTGTATTATTTGGTTGGCATTATGACTCAATATTCCAAATAGGAGAAAGAAAAGGACATCAATCATGAGAAAGACAAACAAATGGAACAAAGAGACATTGTAGGTGATACACTGAAGAAGAATGGGACGGAAGCAAGGAACCACATCAAACAAAATAAGATCAAGATTTAAAAAGAATCATAGAAATCTTTGCTTATGTCATGCCATCCAAACACCTATGATCATAGGGAATATTTCAACTTGAATAGAAACCACGATGAATATGCCAACACTTAGTGGGGTTGCAACAAATATAATTCTTGACAAATACGCTAACAAATAGGGATACTACATTGAGCTTCCTAATCTAGAATTTCCATGGGAAGTATCGACGTCTCTTCACAAAGCAGATCAAACCAATATTTGGCACGTAGTTTATAGCCATGTATAATTTGCTTCCACTACATAATAGATCAATCATTGGGTTGTAGTTCTTTACAAACATAAAAGTCGCTTGCTTATTAAAAGTTTCAATATATGTTCACATTCCTACTTATCTTTAGGATATACATAAGCAAACCATGGTAGGAGTATCCTTTCTAAGGTTATGAAATGTGCTTAATAACATCATCACTATAAATCCTTTCTATGATGGAACCCTTTCCTTTTAGCCTAAGTACATCTCCAAAGGAGGCACTCAAAGTGAATCTAGTTTTAACAATGTCCACACACATCACCTTGCTCTACAGATGGGACTTGTATTTGACCTCTCACAATAACTTCCAATGTATTAGAGGTCACGTTCGTTGTGTGTAACTACTAGACTATCTAAATCTTCAATGGCAAAGTCTCCTTGTAGTAATGCCTTTCTATGATTTGTTACTTAGGAAGGCCAAACATGAAAGCTACCCTAGTTGTTTATATTGCGTAATGAAATATATCCTAAATACAATTTAGGTTTTTAAAGACTAGCCATTTTGAAGAAGGGAAGCAACTATTTCTACATTCTCATAAACTATTGACACTAAAACAATTAAGAAATCCATACATTTAATGGTTAACCATCTAATATATTGAACACTAATTTGGGGATTTCAATGAAACATGTTTTGATTATCACATATGTATCATTTTTGTATGGCTAAATGATTTTGATGGTGGCTTTCCAAATAGCAATAATGTTTTTTCACATTAATTTCTATCATTGGATCATAATGGACATTACCTATTTATTGTGGTCACTGCCAACATCATTGTTTAGGTCCATATCTAGTTAGATAATCCATGGTTCTTTTCAATGTTACTATGTGTTATTCATTGTTAATTGCCACTGCTAAAACATACTAGAGACGTATACTATTTATTGTGGGCATTGGCAAACAAGAATTATCTTTTCTAGTTTACAGCAATGTTATCAAACTCGATTGAGTATGCCTAGTTTTCAGGTAAAATCAGTCATAACTAATAGTCAACTCAATTGGAGGTCAAATCAACAACGATTCCATCAAGTCACCACGAAACGAGCCACTCAACCAAGTCAAGTCAAATTTGGCCACTGGATTAAGTTCAAGAAGGTTGTTTAGGCCACTTACCCACAATCCCAATCAACAAAAAAAATTAGAAAAAAAAGGCGGAAAAAAGAATCCCTAGACATTAGTATGAAATCTAGGGTGACAAAAAGGTGAAGCTTTTCATTTCAAAACTTGAAAAAGGTAGTGTCCAAGCCCATTGCATTTTTTCATTGAGTTTTAATTTTTGCATCCATTGTACCCAAATCCTTCTCTCAAGAAAGCCATATGTAATTATGCAAGTGAATTTTGGTTAAGTCAATCACTAAAGTAGTCAACAAAAGCATAGCCATAAGGGGCGTCGTAAAGTCCATCGGTTTGAGAATATGCATATAGATATCAATAACAATGTCAAACAGTGTTGTAAATATCTCCGATATATCGTCGATATTCTAAGTTAAACCCTTGTCCGATATAGCCAAAATATTCTGAGATATTCTGAGTTAGACCCCTGTCTTGCGACATTTTCCGAGATATTCCGATATTTTCCATCGATGTCACCGAGAAGTTACATTATGGATCCTTGTCGATACTTTCCCTGAGACGAGATTTACAACATTGATGTCAAAAGATGATAAGTATGTGAACTTTAGTAATGTTTCAAGTTGGTCATAGAAATCAAAATAGAGTACCATATTGTGTATTCAATTGTTGCCACCTAGGCAATTTTTAGACCAATGTTGCACCCTGGATTATAATATGATGGATTTTTCACTATAGAGGCCATTTAAAGCCTCAATGTTTACACATTTTCTCTTGGAAGTTTACTTTTATGTATCTAAATGGAGTTTTTCCTATTTGCACCCTTACATGAAATACAAAGCAACAAACTTTGCATATTTGGTCTAATGGTTCATATTTACATTTATGTACATGAGCATGTATTGTTTTTGTTAAAATTTAAATGTTTTATATATGTTTGATTTGATCAAGGTGTTTACGAAGTCAGTGGATGAGTTTAACTCAAGTCCAAGCTGAGCCATAATTTTGTGGAAAATATTACAACCCAAATCCGAGTATGCTCATTTTGGTTTAGAGCATATTCATTCTTGTTTTAGGTATTTGTGCAAAAAATTACAATTCTCTAATCTTATGATTGAAGAGAATCGAACCTAGAGTTTAACTTAGTACAATAATTCCAATATTGAATAAAAATGAGACATTGCCCAAAAATTAAAAGAACTCGTCATTTACCATCACCAATTAAGCAAGCCTAAACTCATTTTATCCAAATGCCAATGCTTGTCTTGCATCATTGTCTAATGTCTTATATGGGAATGCTAATGGCCTTTAACACAACACAAAATACAACTAGGAAAGCTAAAATGCCATTGCCTTTAAAGTATACACTCCAAAAGTATTTCCCATGGTGAAAGCATTTCAATGACAAACAAATCCATGTCTAGCTTGTTACCCTTTAATATAGAATTTTGTTATTTTTCTGCGTCTTTTTTGTTAATTTTGTTTTAAAATTCCCTAAGGTTTAAGAGATACACACACACACACACACACACATATATATATATATATTGTAAAACAATCCTAGTCGCAATAATACATCATGCTAACTATATATTTTAGGTCTTCAAAATTTTAAGGATTTTACAATTGAATTTAGAGTAATTTTGGGTCTTTAATGTGTCATATAAATTAAAACGTAAAATTGAATTTATAAACATGGTGTGATGTAGAGAGAGATGAATCTAGAATCTTAGGTGTTTGTTGAAGATGGTTAAGTGAAAACAATATAATGTTAATCATCTTAAATATATGGTGCATGCTATTCTGTTACAAATATACACCATTGCTTCCTATATGCCTTTTGTTTATGGTGTTTGTGTTCGAGAGAATATACCAAAGTTTCCAAATCTTCGGGTTGATCTTGTGCAAGAAGAAATTGGATTACAATCTTGTTCAGAACAACAAGGGGAAGTAGATTCTATTGGCCTCATTGGGAAGATAAAGAATGTAGCAAGGAAGGATTCAAGAAGAACGATGGGACAGATACATGAAAGGACTTGAGTAAGGTGATGTGCTTTCGATGTCATGAGATGGGACATTATGCTAGTCAATGTCTATTGAAGAAGGGAAAGGGTGTGAAACAAGTTGTAGCTAGGGCTATAACAAGTGTAGAGGAGATTAACTTTCAATTTGAGATGCCTTTTCCTTGGCTTCTTGTTTATCTTCTAACAGTATGTCTAGTGTTGGATGGTATGTGGACAGTGGAGAGTCAAGACACATGACATATGAGAGATCCTTACTCAGCAGAATTCAAGGGCTAGAGGGAGGCATGATTATAGAGTTTGGTGATGAGGTCACTTATCCTGTGAGAGGAGTCAGCTTCATTTCTTTTTAGATGCCTTCAGATGATATTCTTGAGTTGACTCGTATTCCTTTTATTCCTGGCTCGAGGAAGAACCTTCTTTCAGTGTCTTGTATGACAGATGTACATTGGAGAGTTGCTTTTGAGGGGCAGTTGCACACCATTAGTGATTGTAGTCTAGCTAGTCCCAAGACTTTGGCTAGAGGGGTGAGAGAGTGTGGCCTTCACAAGTTACTTGTTAATCCAATAGCTCCTATGCATTCTGGTGGGAGGTTGGATGAGTCTCCTAGTCTTGAGGAGGCTTGAGAGCATGTAGAAGCACCCAAATCTTCAGTGAGGGCGCTCCTAAAGATCTTCTAACATTGTGTCTAGCATTGGATGGTATGTGGACAATGGAGATTTGAGACACATGACATATGACAAGTCCTTATTCAGCAAGATTCAAGAGCTAGAGGAAGGCATGACTCTGGAGCATGGTGATGAGGCCATTGATCCTGTGAGAGGAGTTGGCTCAATTTCTTTTGAAATACCTTAAGGTGATGTTCTTGAGTTGAATAATATACTTTTTGTTCTTAGCTTGAGGAAGAACCTTCTATCATTGTCTTGTATGACAAATGTATAATGGAGAGTTGCTTTTGAGGGACAATTGTGCACCATCAATGATTGTAGCTTAGCTAGTCCAAGGACTATGGCTAGAGGAGTGAGAGAAGGTGGCCTTTACAGGTTACTTGTTGGTCTAGTAGCTTGTGTACAATCCAACGAGAGGTTGGATGAGTCTTCTAGACTTGAGGAGGCTCGAGAGCCTATAGGAGTTCCCAGATCTTCAATGAGGGCAAGTCTACCTAGGAGATATGCTAGTCATGTCGTATTGGTTTCTTCCACCTATACAACTTCCAGTTGTTCACTAGAGAAGAAGTGTGATACCTTGATAGAGGATGACGTTGATTCCAGGTTTGCAACTGATGGAAGTGTTGTAGAGTACAGGGACATGGTTCATGGATTCTCTTAGAGAAAGGGAGTTTCCCATTAATCCTCTCAAATAGAGGGAGTTGCCCATGAAATCTCTCACATAGAGGGAGTTTCCCATGAAGTTACTCTTTCTTCATAATTATATCAGGATGAGGGAGTTGACCTAGTTCGGGTTGTTTCAATTGTGATAGCATAGAGACTCGGCTCTAATAGGCGGATCCACAAACATAAGGGTGAGTAAGGTAAAGGTGAGCCCCAACCCATCTAGGCAAGGTCAAGACCAACCCTATCAATAGTCTTGGACGGTTGCTTCTATAATAGAATATAGGCTTTCCTATAGGGAATTGGCCGTATAAAGGCGTAAATAAATGAAAAAGAGTAATTTTGGCGATCAATCCCTGAAATCAGACTGCGATACCTGAAACATCTAAGTACTATGAAAGGGGGTATTTCCTCTAATCAATGAAAACATCTAAGTAGCTACAAGAAAGGGAATCATGTAATCTCTAGAGATCATCCTATCTTATTCCCCATAAAGAAAAGGTGTCTAATCTATTCTATATAATATAGATGTCTATTACTAGAAGCACGCCTAAGAAATACTACATATGAAAGAAACCAATGATCGAGGTCGTTCCTCTGCCCCACCCAAGATCATGCGCTGAGGTGGTGATGTAGGAAATGGCCATCCCTCCCTTGGCTGGCTTGGGGCTGGCTTGGGGGTCGAAGTAAGCTTGCCTTGTGGCCCTTCGGGACTAGAACAGATGAATGGCCCAATGGTAGGATCGACCCAAGGAAGAGACCATAAATGAGCAGTCCAAGGAAGAGAGTTCCAGCCCTTGGACCCTTTACTACCTTCTCTCATAGGAATCATACAGAAGAGAAGCAAACCTAAAACTTAGCACAATCCAGCAACTCCAATATTGAATCCAAATGAGACAATGCCCAAAGAATAAAATAAGTCATCCATGATTGTCATTAGCTAAGCAAGTCTAAACTCATTTTATTCAAATTCCTATGCTTGTCTTGTTTCCTTGTCCAAAATGCCAATAGCCTTGAGTCTTGACATAACACAAAATACACAGGAAAGTTAAAAATGTCATTGCTTTTCTGATATCAATGGTTGAACAAGTGTTAGATTTTAGGGTAAATTTGCAAAACAGTGATCTCTTTTAAATTTCAATGATCAAAAACAACTAGATCTGTAACTCAATCAGAGAGAGAACACATAGTATGTAGATCTATGAAGGACAGCAACAACTTAAGAGAAAACTCTGATCACATATGAATAGAAACTCAGATCTAAAGATATACTCTGATCTAATGTAGCAATGAACAGATCTGAACATAACAATAGATCTATAAGACTAAAACACATAATTCAAATCTAATTATTTAGTCTAATCATTTCACCATTGAAACCTTATGTATTCAAAGCATTTCTTTAGATCTACTCAATGTTAGACAATTCTGTAATAAGAATCAAATCAGATCTAAAAGAGATGAGTAAGATACATACTTGGTACAGCAAACTTGCCTTGAAGATAGCACAGTAACCACAGTAGGTGTAGATCCAGTTTAGTATGCTCAGACAAAGGTTCAGTCCATAGATCTATAGTGGATCTCTATACCAAAGAATGAAGGAACTTTCTTGCCACCAAGCAGTAAGGCCACAGGGAGAAAAAAAACACAAGTCTCAACAGAGGTAAAACAATAAGGCCAAACCCTCTTAGTAAAACCCTTACCCAAGAAACCTTTTGATCTGAAAAACTGGACTGTGTATAAACCCTTGTTTCAGTAGTGAAGAAACTGAGTCTTCAGCGAATGGCACCCACAAGAAATTACCCTAGTAAAAGGGGCCTCACAACAGACATAGAAGAGGGGTACCAAAACCCTTAAGATCTGTGCACATAGCAAGGTTGTAATCTCTAGGGTCTGCACTCAATGGAATGCTAAGGGTGTCGTACTCTTCTTACACTCTGAAACACAAAAACTCAACCAGCAATAACAAGGAAGGTTGCAGCAAATACACAGTAGGCCACACCTAGCACACACCTTAACCAACAATCAATGGAAGAGGCTGGATCTGAAAGGAGGTTGCTCATACATCCATAACAGGAGGCCGGATCTGCAACAGTCACAAAGAGGAGAACGTTGCTACACTAGAGGAGGCCGCAGCTAGACTAGATGAGGCCGCAACTAGAGGCTCAACCACAGCAGAAAGGAGGCGGCAGCATACACAGCAGAACAATGAGGTTGCTCCCACACAAGAATACAAAGAGACCGCAGGCTGGAGAGCAAGAGATCAGCGCTAGCATATGAGAATGGTGAGTGAAAAGTGAGGGTAGGGTTTAATATACAGTATTTAGGTTAGGGTAAGGGTTAGATTAGAGTCATATTAGAATCACATGTTTAAAATTAAATTTAAACATGTGATAATAAATATTTTAAATTAACTTTAAACTTAACCCTTTAATAAGACAACAAAAACCCCAAACTAATCAAGCAAGGGTAAAGGAGGGTTTGCAAGGTAGCATTACTCATTCCTTCATATCACATGGTGAACTTATTACTTTATCATCACTGCATATGGGACTTATCCCTCATGTGGTTATGTCCTTCTTCAAGGAAGGTCATGTACCATCAAGTACTTGATAGAGAGTCAAGTAGCCCCAGGACTTTTCCTGGGGTCTTATCCACCAAGGTCAGAGACCAAGGATCAACCCATGCCGTATGCATGGGTACCCTGGACTTTTCCAGGGAACCTAAGCTTATCTAGGGGCTTTAACTGCTTGGTCATAAACCAAGAATCAACCCATGCCGTATACATGGGTACCCTGGACTTTTCCAGGGGCCCTAGGCTTATCTAGGGGCTTTGACTGCTTGGTCATAGACCAAGAACCCCAGTCGTATATTGGGGGCCCTCTTAGGGGTCTTCACTGCTTGGTTATTCACCAAGAACCCCAGTCGTATACTGGGGGCCCTCTCAGGGGTCTTCACTACCATGGTACAAGACCATGGATCAACCCATGCCTCGACATGGGTACCCTGGACATTTCCAGGGGCCCTAGACATATCTAGGGGCTTACCTGCTTAGTCTCAGACTAAGAACCCCAGTCATATACCGGGGGCCCTAAGAAGGGTCTTTTGCCATGGCACTGACTATTTGGTCCCAGACCAAATACCCCAGGAGTGCACTGGGGGCCCTAGATCTCGTCTAGGGTCTTAGCCATCCTCCAGGAGAATGGCTCTCGCAGCTGCTTATAAATTTAACACTCCCTCTCAGCAAGAGAGGCATTCTTAGCTACACCAAGCTTGTCACGAAAGTATGCAAACTTTGTCAAGGACAGTGGCTTGGTGAAAAATATCTGATGTCTGTTCTGTTGTCGGAACATACTGAGTGCTGAGAACTTTATTTTGAATCATGTCCCGGATATAATGATATCTCATCTCAATGTGTTTCAATGAAACACCGGGTTCTTAGTGAGCTTTATACAGCTCTGATTGTCACAGTGAATAGCTGTGGGTTCAAGCTTTGACTTGAATAAGTCTGAAAGTGGCTTCCTGAGCCACACTGCTTCTCTGCCAGCAGCGCTAGCAGCAATGTATTCTGCCTATGCAGTGCTTTGGGCTACGAAGCCCTGTTTCCTGCTGGACCAGGAAATCATAGCTGAACCCAAACTGAATCAATATCCGGAAGTACTCTTCCGGTCCACTGCACTGCCCATCCAATCTGAATCTGTAAAGCCATGTAGCATCACACCTCCACTGGGTGTGTATTTGAGACCATAAGCTATAGTCCCCCGAACATATCTCAGGATATGTTTTACTGCAACCATATGTATACGTTTAGGTTCACACATGAACCGACAGCATATTATATATCAAGTACATCAAAGACCCAATGAGTTGTCTATACATGGTGGGATCCACCAAATCAGATCCTGAATCTGAGTCATGCAGCTTCTTTAGATTAGTAACCATAGGAGTTTACATACTCCTACAATTCATCATACTGAACCTCTTCAATACGTCTATTGCATATTTTCCTTGAGATAGGAAAACCTTGTTTTGGTTTCTGCCAAACTTCTAAACCCAGGAATTTAAAGCATCAGTCCCAGATCTTTCATTTCGAACTCAGAAATGAGCTCCCTCTTGCACCAGACAGTCAACTTTTCTTATCCTGTAAGGAAAAGGTCATTCACACACAAAACTAAAATAATAGATTGATTTTCAACAACTCAAAAATAGAGGTTAATCCCAAACTTGCAGAAGGCCATCAATTCTGTCATACCAAGTTCTGGGTGCTTGTTTAAAACATACAAGGTCTTCTTTAACTGAGACTCTTTGCTACACACTATAAAGCCATCGGGTTCACCATTAAGGAAAGTAGTCTTTACATCCATTTGATGCAATTTCCAACCAAGTACAGAAGCAAGAGAAATGACTGTACGAAATGGTGTATACCTGGCTACTGGTGCACAAATCTCATCATAGTCTATACCTTATTTTTGGGAGAAGCCTCTAGCAACGAATCTTGCTCTGTACTTTTCAGCACTTTTGTCAGCTGCAGGTTTTATCTTATATAAGCATTTGGATGAGACAATTGACTTGCCTCTAGACCTGGGAACTGTCCCACACACTATTCTTCATGAAGGACTTATATTCATCCAACATGGCATCTTTCAAACCTGCAACTTGTTAGCTTCATCAAAAGAAGGTTCAGTATGATTAATATTACTTACCAAAGCAACATAACTTGCAAACCTTTGAGGCCTTTTTTCTTTCTCTGAAAGTTCCTGAAGGCGCTGCATGTTTCTCTGCTTCTTGTAGAGTTTTCTTTTAATCAAGCAAGTCTTCTCTTGATAGGAGGTTCTTCAAGAGACCTCTCTAATACCTCAGCAAGTTCCAATACTGAATCTTGATCCATTGGATCATCATGACTTTCCTCCCTCTGAAAGTCAAAACCAGAAGTCTCAGTTGTAGGAGGAGAATCTGGCTCATCATCGATCTAAAGCTCTCTAGATCTTTTGAAAACAACTTCCTCATGGAAAGTTACATCTCGGCTAACTTAATTTTGTTTCTGACTTGAGATAAAGATTTTGTAAGCCTCAGAAGACTCACAGTATCTAACAAAGATCCCTTTCTTATCTGAGGGTTCCATTTTAGTTCTCTTCTTTAGACATATGAAAGTAAACTGGACATTCGAACACTCTCAAGTGTCCTACTTCTGGTTTCTTACCAGAGAAAGCTTCTCCAGGAGTTTCATTCTCT
>WSFP011470974.1:0-17721 GCA_009831015.1 Picea engelmannii
CATCAAGGGAATCATATCAATCAATTACTTGACATCAACCAATGACATCAATCAAACCAAACCATTTACATCAATGACATATGATCCAACAATCTCCCAAGTAATCAAACCATTGGCATCAATGACAACATGATCCAACATAGGGGAGCACTCTCCTCCAAAAACTTAGTTGTTTGGCTTCTTTCAAATGGCAAGAGGTTCATAAGCCTGTTGACTCATTTCTCTTCTTCCAAATCAAATGTTTTGAGGTCTTTCAAGGAAAATATCTCTATGGCATGGGATAAACTGCAAAAGACGAAATGACACACAAAAATCAACTCTAATCCCAGGTATGCTATATAAATGAAATGCTAACAAGACAAGGCCAAGAGCCTACCTTGTTTGAACGTTCGATGAAGACCACCATTGTGTAGATTTTAACCTTGTCCAATATTTACCACAAACAGATTTTCAGTAAAAGAAAAGAAAAGATACAATGGAAAATACAAACATTACACATATATTTTTCCCCTAGAAACCCAAAACTGGGAATACCAACATATTCTATATTCATTCATAGTGATATGTAGTTTAGAATACAATATACATATAGGAGCCAACGACATCCAAAAACATAACCCAATGACCAGGATTAGTCAACAACCCTAATTCCTTAACCGAAAATACAAAACCATTAGAAAAAAAACATGTGCCGAAAAATCGCCCAACAATGGACACGAAAAATCGAGGAAACAAAAAACACGAGGCAAAAATGTGACATGTTTCTCGAGGAATTTTTTTTTCTATTGAGCACGACCCTCGAACCCCTTGCAGCCCTCTAGTTCCCCCCTACATGCCCGACGCAACGTAAACACTACCACTCATGAAAATAATATAACACATACCCAACATTCTCCCACTAGTTCTTTTCTTTGCATTTAAGGGGTTACAGGGTTACATAGTTAATAATCCAGGGAAACAATGCCCATGGATCATCTACACCAAGAGAACTTCTCATTGCTCACAGATTTTGTTAATGAATCTACAACATTCTTCAAAGTGTCTATCTTCATCAGTAATACTTTGTTTTCTTCAACCATGTCTCTCACAAAGTGATATTGAATATCAATATGCTTTGTCTTTGAATGATAAGTCGAGTTCTTCTCCAGAAAAATTGCACTCTGATTGTCACAATATATCCTTACATCTTGTTTTACCAACCCAATACCCGATCATAATGTTTGTAACCATGATTGGTTTCCATGTATTTAGCTTCTATAGTTGAAAGTGCCACTACAATATGTCTTTTGCTCATCTAACTTATTGGTTAAACACATACCCACTTCTAGATCTCCTACGATCCATATCTCTAGCCGAGCATGCGTCCAAAAAGTCTAATATCCCTAGGTTGAACCCAATTGTAATGTAAATGAAAATGAACTTAAGATGGTGAGTTGCTTGATATAATTTTGTATGCACATTCCATGGCATAGTGCGCGCTTGTACTACGCAGCAAAATGATGAAGTGTGCACATTCTCGGATACCACGCGCAACAACTTGTGTGTGCACGATTTTGAGGCAACGTAGAATTTTGTGTATATGTTGTTTTTTATAGGTTGGTGAGCCAATATTTATAAGCTAGGATGCTTATGTTTTTATTAGGCCAGAGATCCTAGATGTTAAAGGCCAGTGTGCCTATTTTTGTATATGTCTCATAATTAATATAAAATACATCGTTGCACAGATCGACCATGATAAAAGAGATGGGGGACTAAAATCCACTGGTTAGGGAAAAGGAGGGGACTAAAATTTAAGGAAAAGGGCTAAGCTAGGGAGCTTAAGCCAAAAAGGAATATTATATGAATATTTCTTTAATCATAAAGTATGGATAATTATTTTATCCTAAGTTCTAAAGTTGGGGACAAGTAGGCCAAAGTAGCTCCCAACATGACAAGTTCCAAGTTGGGGACATGCATACATATTGGGGGTACAAAGTTCATTTTCCCATCTTTTTCCGTCATTCCTTGGATCATGGAGTCATCCATTCAATCATCTATGAGCATGCACACACTCATTGAGCTATCCTTCATATCTTCATGATTGTATCTAAAATTGTATCCATAGCCATTTCTCTGGTTGTGAAGTTGGTTAGCTTGGGAGATGGAATGAAGAAGCGGGTTGTCAGGACCGTGGGATATTGAAGAGGTGGGTTGTCAAGCCCGTGAGAAATTTCTCTCTGGGTGAGAGAACTATTGGGAATTGATTTCCTGAAGGTGCTAAACTGCAGCTACAGTGCTTTGAGACTTCCTTTCTCACCTGTTGTTGAAGCCCAAAAAGGAAGTGGGGCAGCTGAAGGACTGTTGAGTAGAGAAGGGGCACACTTCCTAGGGTGGGACAGGCATCTGGGGAATGAGGAAATGTAGGCTATTAGTTTGAGTTGGCACCTGAGACAGATTATTTCTTGTTGTCTATGAGCCTTTAGCCTGGTTAGGAATCCCTTTACTTGGGTGCAGTTTAGTCCCATCTTGGGGGTGACTCACTGTTGAGAGTGATGAACAGTGTGGTCTAAGGCTGGGAGGTTCATGGAAGGTCTGCACGCAGTTGGTGACATCCTTACTAAGATAAGTGCCAATTGTGTGATAAATTTACATGTTGCACTATTATTTACGTGTTTATTTTTATGGGTTATCATATGTGCGGTTATAACTGTGTTTATTTTTATGGGTATTTCCTGTATATGTTTCATGTATATGTTTATTGTTATTTCAGTGTGAATCCATTTATTTACAGAGGTATTTGTATGTTTATATTTTATATATAATTCTTCCACAAGAGTTCTGAGTGTATATGTTTTAATTGCATACAGTTCAAAAAATTTATGTTGCATAGCTCAGTTAGATGTTGGGTATGTTACAATATGTTCCATAGAGAGAATGTAAGAGTTCTCTGGCATAGCATGGCCCGGCCTGGGTGGCCAAGGACATTACAACATGGTATCAGAGATTCAGTTTTCAACGTTGAGCCTAGATGATCCGAACAAGTTGAGTTGAGGACGAATTCCATAGGGAATCTATTTCGAAGTAGCCAAATTTCGAGTTACAAAGCGTCCATGGTAAAAAGTAACAACAATTGGGCAGGACTGGGGAAAAGCCCCAATTTTTGTTGATAAATTCATGGGAAAATTGAAAAATTCAGCCATGTGGCGAGATATTATTGATTTAATATCTATTGTAGAAAATTCAAACCTGTAATTGGTCGAATTTGAAGTTACAGTGAAGCCATGATAGTTGGAGCGAGTTTTACAATTTAAATTCTCAATTCGTGAATTGATTTTGGGTAAATGTGTTCCATAAATGTCAACCCACAACGATTTGTTGTTACAGAGGCTAAATTGGTGTTATCAGGGTGAAATTTAATAAATTTAATAGTTGCAGAATGTCTATGGTAGAAATTGGGGAAAAAGTTAAGAAAAAGCCCCAATTTCTGTAGCGGAATTCACGAGGAATCGATGAGCATAAAGGTGAATGTGCACAATTGGGCGCACTAAAAATGCATGTGGCATAGTGAAAATCTTGTGATAGGTAAAAATTCATCACTGTGCGGAAAAATGTTACGTGCGGTTGTGCGTGATAAATTTTGGTACTGCACAGAAAAATAGTGGTTTTCTGGTGCGCGCGCTAAATTTTGGCACCGCGCAAAAAAATGTTGGTGTGCGGCTGCGCGCGCTAAATATTGGTGTCGCACAAAAAAATTTTGGTTTACAGGAGTGCACACTAAATTTAGCATTGTGCGGTGTGCACACACATAATAATGATGTGTGTGGTGTGCGCAGTGTTGGTAGAGCATAGAGGAGTTTTGTTTGTGCACGTGCAATGTGGGTATATGTTTTCGCACGACAGTTTAGTTACTGGTGCGTGCAGAGTTTTGGTGCATAGTGGAGACGTGCTAAAATATGGCATGGTGTAGCACGTAGAGTATAATGCATGTAGAATATCAGCGCACGATACAAAAACTGTGCACAACAGGCAATAGTCCAAGAACAAAAACTGTGGACGTTGAATATTGGTGTGTGACACAAAAGTAGTATGTAGTTATTAGCGCAACAAAGAAGTGATGCACAATGGTTTTAAAGTGTGCAAAGAAAGATTTACCTTGTGTTGTTGTTGTGCATGGTGAATATGGGTTTACAGGTTGAAATTTGTGCACACGAAGTTGTTTGAAGGGTGAAAAACAATAGAAAACCTGTGATTTTCTATGACGTTTTATATCATTTGAACCTCATCTTTTTGCAGCGCGTTTTTTAGGCCCTTAAGAGTGGTTTTAGGCACTCGAAAACCACAAGAATAAAGTGTTCCAAGGAAAACTATGTATTTTTATCTCAAATAAAAGAGCTCGGAGAGGGCTTTCTAATGGTGTAAACCATTCGTCAAACAGAGCTTTTATGAGAAAGTTACATCACAAACAGTGAATGGTAAATTTTAAGACTTAACTAACTTCAAAAAGCCATAACTTTCTTCTCTAGAATCAGATTGACGTGTAGGAGCAATCAATGGAAATATAATGAGCCATAGAAGATAGTCTCGGAGCTCAATTAAATTTATGGGTATGTTAAAAGTGTTTAATATGGCAAATAAGGTAGATGTAGCATACCAGTTACAATATGGTATTTTGGTCTAGAATTTCAGCAGGTTGTAACTCGCATCCCAGAACCTAGAAAGAGGTGAAACTTGGAAAGAGTGTCCATAATATGTAGAGTTACGCCAAGTTGAAAAATGAATAGAAAAATTAATGGACAATTTTCAAATAACCATAACTTTCTACTCAAGAATCAGAATTGAGCATGGGAGCAGGCATTGGAAAAGTGTTGGAAAGTGGAATATAATTATCCACCCAGAATATTGATCTGGGTATTCCATGTTTCAAAAAATCAGAATAAATAATTCTAATATGTATTATTGAATCAAAATGCTTCATATTTTCATGAAATTGTTGAAACAATTAGCCTGATAAAGTTTTGTTGGATGCACATTTTGCAGAGTTAACAAAAGCTAGATCAGATCAAAATCAACACAAATTCCATAATAATGGAAGAGTCACAGGGGAGCTACATTCAGGAAGATGATATTATAGGGATGGATGTCCATTTGGGCATTGAAGGAACAAACTCCAATGGACATGGAGATGAAAGGAATGAAAACATGAATATGGTTGAGACCATTAAAAATTTACAGAAGGATGTCCAAATCCATAAATCTGATAATGAAAGTTTTATGAGAGCCAAGGAGAAGCAGGATGACTTAAACATGAAGTTAATGAAAATCTTGAACCGAATAGAAAATAAGTTGGATAAGGAGAGTGGCTCAAGCAAATTTCGAAGTCGCAGGCCTCCAAATGAGAAAACAAGAGAAATAAGCGTTATCATTCATCACCGTGACTCCCTGAGGCACTCCAATAAGAGAGCACATAGAAACTCAATTCCATCCCATGTTAGAAAGAATAAGAGGTCTGGGGTGGATGGGCTACGAGGATAAATGAACAATATCAAACCTCCTACATTTTATGGTGAGCACAAGAAGGATTAATATGTAGTGACATGGTTGTTGGGCATGCTAAAGTATTTTCAATTGCATAATTATTCTTCTCATGCAGAAGGTAGAATTGCTATCTATCAAATCAAAGGAAATTCATCCATGTGGTGGGATCATCTTGTGCAGGTGCAACACATTAAAGAGAAAAGTGTTACTTGGAGGGAATTCAAGAAGTATTTTGAGAAGAAATACTTGACTAAAAGATACTATGACAAGAAAATGAAAGAGTTCTTTGAACTCAAGCTTGGGAGTATGACAATAGATGAATATGAGAGAATGTTTTTAGAACTTCTAAAGTATGTCTCTTTCATCAAGGATGAGACAGTTAAGATTCAAAGGTATTTGAGTGGATTTTCATCATTCATTAGTGAAAAAATACAATATGATGATCCAAAGACATTGGTGGAGACCATAAGGCAAGCTAAATGCCCATATGATCAACAGAAATCAAGGCCAACTTTACAAAAATCTTGGGAAGACAAAAAGAAATTCAAGGTGGATCAGAAGAAGAAGGGATCTAATACATAATTATTCATAAATAATCCACAGGGACAATAAACTCCTAGAGAGCCTAGAAAAATTGAGATAGGGGTTCAAAGGCCAAGGCAACCATCTATTCAATGTTGGGGTTGTAAAGGAGTTCATATGTACAGAGATTGTCCTCACAGAGGTGAAACAATGAGAACTGATTACAATGTACACCAAGATGAAACAGTGGAGGACATGGGCATGAATGTACTAAGGATCTATGAAGCCCTGGACAACAAGCAAGTAGAGTATCAGTCACATATGATTGAAGTCGAAGGTATGATCAACAACCAAACCATTTCTATTTTAATTGATTAAGGAGCTAGTCATAGTTATATAGATCCTAAGATGGTGGAAAGATTTCATTTTCCAAGAAGAAAGCATGGAAAATCTTGGTTGGTGCAACTAGCTACTGGAGCCAAATGAAAAGTTAATGATATGGTTAAGTCATGTCTTATGGACATGAATGGACTAAACACCAAGGTAGATTTGAACATCTTGTCTTTAGGTTCCTATGATTGTCTAATTGGGATGGATTGGTTGGACCAACATCATGGTATGTTGGACTATCATAACAAGGCATTTACTTGCTTGGATGAGGATGGGAACCTAAGGAAAGTGCAAGGAGTTCCCAGGGTAGTAACCATCTGAGAAATTTCAGCATTGCAGTTGAAGAAATGGTACAGAAAAGGGTGTCAAATATTTGCAGCTAATATGGAGGAGAAAACTAAAGATAAGGTGTCAAATTTGGAAGATCATGAAGTCCTGGAAGATTTTAAAGATGTGTTCAAGGAGGTACCAAGACTACCCCCAAAGAGAGATATTGATTTCTCTATAAATTTAATGCATGGAGCAGCTCTAGTGTCAAAGACTCCTTACATAATGAGTACACCAAAGTTGTAGGAGTTGAAAATGCAGCTTGAAGAACTTCTGAAGAAGGGGTATATACACTCAAGTGTGTCACCTTGGGGTGCCCCAGTCTTGTTCTTGAAGAAGAAAGATGGGACATTAAGATTGTGCATTGATTTTCTACAGTTGAATAAAGTGATTGTAAAGAACAAGTATCCTCTACCAAGGATTGTTGATCTTTCTGATCAATTGAAGGATGCAAATATCTTTTCAAAGATAGATGTCAGGTCAGGTTACCATCAGGTAAGGATTAAAGAGGAATATATCAGTAAGACCACCTTTAGGACAAGGTATGGTCATTATGAGTTCATAGTGGTGCCATTTGGGTTGTCAAATGCACTAGTTTTTTTTATGTGCTTAATGAATGATGTTTTCCGAGAATATTTAGACAAGTTTGTCATTTTCTTTTGGATGACATTCTTATATATTCTAAGTCAAAGGAAGAGCATGAACATCATTTGAGGATGGTGTTGCAAGTATTAAGGGAGCATCATGTGTATGCCAAATTGAGCAAGTGCTCATTTTATTAGAAGCAAATTCACTATTTGGGGCATATCATTTCAAAGGATGGGATAGCAGTGGATCCTGAGAAGATAGAAGCCATTAGAGAATGGTCAGTGCCAAATAATGTGATAGAGGTCAGATCATTCATGGGCCTTACAGGATACTATAGGAGATTTATTGAAGGATTATCAAAGATTTCACACCTAATCACTTCCTTACAAAAGAAGGGTGTGAAGTTTCAGTGGACATTGGATTGTGAAAAGAGTTTCCAACACTTGAAACAATTATTAACAAATTCTCCAATATTAAGGATTGTAGACCAAAATGAAGACTTCATTGTATGCACAGATGCATGTAAAGAAGGACTTGGTGGAGTCCTCAGTCAAAATGGGTTTGTTATATGTTATGAGTCAAGGAAGTTAAAGGAACATGAAAGACACTATGCCACTCGTGATTTGGAGTTGGTAGCCATAGTGCATGCCTTGAGGAAATGGAGACACTACCTCATGGGAAAAAGGTTTGAGTTAAGAACAGACCATAATGGTTTGAAATATTTATTTGATAAACCAACTCTAAATGCTAGGAAAAGAAGATGGTTAGAGTTTCTAAGTGAATATGACTTTGATATAAACCATATCAAAGGGAAAGAGAACAAAGTGGTTGATGGACTCAACATAAGAGTGCATGGATTGCATGCTACAACCATTAGAATGTACCAATCAGATTTGAAAGACAGAATTAAGAGGCTTCCAAATCAGATTTGCAATACAAGGAATAAATGGAAAAATTACAACAAGGTATTTTGCAGCATAAAATTGAGGAATATAAGCTAGATAATGATGAAATCCTCATGTACAGGGGAAGAATTTATGTACCAAATTCCCAGGAGTTGAAAAAATTGATATTGAGAGAAATTCATAATGTGCCTTATGCTGGGCACCTAGAATATCAAAAAACTATTGCAATTGTCAAGAGCTAATATTATTGGCCAGGCATGAAGAAAGAGGTTGCTAATTTTATTGCCAGATGTTTAGAATGTGAAAAGGTAAAGGCTGAGAATAAACACCCAGTTGGTTTGCTACAACCATTACTCATTCCTGAGTGGAAGTGTAAAGTTGTAACCATGGATTTCATCACTAAACTGCCCAAAACAAACAAGCAACATGATTCTATCATGGTAGTGGTGGATAAGCTTACTAAGGATGCCCATTTTGTTCCAGTTAAGCTCACTCACAAGGCAACCAACATTGTTGATGTTTATATGAAGGAAATTTCTAGATTATATGGCATACCCAAGACAATTGTGTCTGACAGAGATCCAAAATTTACCTCAAAAAAATTGGAAGGGATTTTTTAATGGATTTGGAACAAACTTGAATTTTAGTACAACTTATCATCCAAAATCAGATGGTCAAATAGAGAGAGTGAATCAAGTGATTGAATATATGTTGAGGATGTATGTGATGGATACACCATCAAAATGGGAAGACTACCTACACTTGGTAGTGTTTTCTTATAACAATGGGTACCAAGCATCTCTAAAGATGAGCCCATTTGAGGCACTTTAAGGCAGAAAATGAAACACACCAATAAGCTGGGATAACCCAGTAGACAGAGAAGTGGTTGGGCCAGATTTTCTCAGAGAAATGGAGGAACAAATGATTAAAATAAAACAAAATTTAAAGGCAGCCCAAGATAGACATAAAATCTATGCTGATAAGGGCAGAACTCAGAGGGAATTTAAAGTGGGTGATCATGTATTCTTGAAAGTAAAGGCCAACAAAAGTTCCATGAAATTGGGAAATTGTTCAAAGGTGGTAGCTCGTTATTGTGGGCCGTTTGAAATCCTAGAGGGATTGGTCCAATAGCTTATATGATTTCATTGCCTGCATACATGTCTATTCATAATGTATTCTATGTATCATTACTCAAGAAATATATACTTGATGCTAATCATGTTATTGATTGGAATGTGATTCAGGTGGAGAAAGAAGACGTCTTGCAAGTGCATCCTGTGCGCATTTTGGATCGGAAAATCAAACATCTCTGGAATCGAGCCATAGGGCTTGTAAAGGTCCAATGGACCTAGTACGGTCCTGAGGAATCTACTTGGGAGCATGAGGATGCAAGGAAGTCAGAATACCCACATCGTTTTGAGGATTTTTGAAATTTTGTTGTATATGGGTACATGATGCACTGAGGACAATGCATAAATAAGGAGAGGGGATTGTAATATCCCTAGGCCAAACAAAATTGTAATGAAAATGAAAATGTACTTAAGTTGGTGAGTTGTTTGATATCATTTTGTATGCACATTTCATGACATAGTGTGCGCTTGTACTACGCAGTAAAATGATGAAGTGTGCACATTCCTAGATACCGATCACAATAACTTGAGTTCACGCGATTTTGAGGCTGGGTAGCATTTTGTGTATATGTTTCGTTTTATAGGTTGGCGAGCCAGTTATTATAAGCTAGGATGCTTATGTTTTGATTAGGGTAAAGAGCCTAGATGTTAAAGGCCAGTGCACCTATTTTTTTATATGTCTCATAATTATCATAAAATACATTTTTGTGTGCAGACCGACCACGATAAAAGAGATGGGGGACAAAAATCCATTGGTTAGGGAAAGGGAGGGGCCTAGAAGTTAAGGAAAAGGGATAACCTAGGGAGCTTAAGCCAAAAACGAATATTATATTAATATTTCTTTAATCATAAAGTATGGATAATTATTTTATCCTAAGTTCTAAAGTTGGGGACAAGTAGGCCAAAGTAGCTCCCAACATGACAAGTGTCAAGTTGGGGACATGCATACATATTGGGGGGACTTATTTCATTTTCCCATATTTTTTCCATCATCTTTTTCCATGATTCCTTGGATCATGGAGTCATCCAGTCAATAATCCATGAGCATGCACACACCCATTGAGCTATCCTTCATATCGTCATGACTATATATGAGCCTGTATCCATATCCATATCTCTATTGGTGAAGCTAGTTAGCTTGGAAGCTAGACTGAAGAAGCGGGTTGTCAGGCCTATGGGATATTGAAGAGCCGGGTTGTCAGACCCATGATCAATTTCTATCTGGGTGAGAGAATTGCTGGGAATTGTTTTCCTGAAGGTGTTAAATTGCATCTACAGTGCTCTAAAACTTCCTATCCGACCTATTGTTGAAGCTCGGAAAGGAAGTAGGGTAGCCAAAGGACTATTGAGAAGAGAAGGGTAACACTTCCTAGGGTGGGACAGGTGTGTGGGGAATGAGGGATTGTAGGCTGTTAGTTTGCGTTGGCACCTAAGATGAAGTCTTTCCTGTTGCCTATGAGCCTTTAGCCTGGTTAGGAATCCCTTTACCTGGGTGCAGTTTAGTCCCTGCTCGGGGGTGACTCATTGTTGAGAGTGATGAATAGTTTGGTCTAAGTCTGGGAGGTTCGAGATATCCTTTGGTGATATCCTTACCAAGATAATTTCCAATTGTGTGATAAATTTACATGTTGTATTGTTATTTATGTGCTTATTTTTATGGGTTATCATATGTGCGGTTATAACTGTGTTTATTTTGATGGGTATTTCCTGTATATGTTGCATGTATATGTTTATTGTTATTTTAGTGTGAATCTATGTATTTACATAGGTATTTGTATGTTTATGTTTTATATATAATGCTTCTGCAAGAGTTCTGTGTGTATATATTTTAATTTCATACAGTTCAAAAACTTTATGTGACATAGCTCAGTTAGATGCTAGGTATTTTACATTATATTCCGCAGAGAGAATGTAAGATTTATCTGGCATAGCGTGGCCTAGACTGGGTGGCTGGGGAAGTTACAAAAAGCCATGTATATCCACCACTTTGTCCAATCCTGGTCTTCAATGGTGGCATAATCCATAGCTAGCAGTGCCATGCAAATAATTGAAAAAACATTTTAATATTGTCCAATTCTCCTTCTCTGGTTTTGACATATACCTGCTCAAAACTCCCACTACATGTGCAATGTCTGATCTAGTACATACCATTGAATACATCAAAATTCCAACTCCACTTGCATATGCAACATAAGACATGTCCTCCTCCTCTTCATGTGTCTTGGGACACTGATCCACAGATAAATTTACACCAACGGGAATAATAACCTTGACCGATTTACATTCCTGCATATTAAACCTCTGTAATATTGTCTCGACATATTTTCTCTGATTTAACCATAGTTTCCTATTTTTCGATCTCTTTTAGTTTCCATAACGAAAAATGAAATTTGAAGCACTGATATCCTTCATGTCAAATTTAGAGGACAATTGAGTTTTCACATCCTAGATAATCTCCTTGTTGTTTCCTATCAACAACATGTCATCCACATACAAGAGCAAATAAATCAAATGATCACCAATTAATTTAAAATATAGACAATGATCCTCTTTGCTTCTTGTGAATCCAAGTCCCACCATATAAGTATCAAACTTTTGATACCACATCCTTGGTGATTGTTTTAAACCATACAGAGAATTTTTCAGCTTGCATACCATCTCCTTCTTTCCCTTCACAACATAACCTTCTGGTTGCTTCATATAGATTTATTCTTCCAGATCCCCATGTAGGAATGTTGTCTTCACATCCATCTATTCTACCTCAAAATCAAATTTAGTAGCAATATATAAAATAAATCTTATAGAGGTTAACCTGGTAACAGGAGATAAAATATTACCAAAATCAATTCCCTCAACTTGGGAATAACCCTTTGCTACTAACCGATCTTTGTATTTCTCCACTTTTCCTTTTTCACTTAGCTTCTTTTTAAATACCCATTTTTTGCAAATGGGATTTCTTCCAGTCAGAAACTCCACTAGATCCAAAGCCTCATTCTTATCCAAAGATACCATTTCTTCATCCATGGCCCTTTTCCATATATTTCCATCTTCTGAATCCATTTCCTCCCTAACAGTTCTAGGATCATCATCAGTAATAGATAATGCAAAATTTGAATGGAAATCAGATTGAATATACCTTTCCGGTAGATTTCTTTCTCGAATTGATATCCTCAATATTGGAGTATGAGGATCTTCTTCTTCTTATTCTTGTTCTTCTGTAGAGTCTGACTTATCATTCTTTAAATCAAACTCTATTTTATTTGGTTCTTCCTTACTTGGTAGGAATTTTTGTTTAACAACATCCTTCATTTCTCTAAATGCCACATCTCATCTATACACTACCTTCTTAATTTCTAGGTTCCAAATATTATAACCTTTGAGACCCTCTTTATATCTAATAAATATACACTTTTCAACCTTCTTATCTAGCTTACTCATGTTTTCCTTTGGAACATGAACATATGAATCACAAACAAATACCTTGAGATGTGTGAGAGAAGGTTTCTTACCAGTCCATACCTCTTGTGGAGTCTTGTCATCCAACATTGATGAGGGTGATATGTTGACTAGGTAACATGCAATACCCACTGCCTCTGCCCAAAATTATTTCCCTAACCTGACACCACTGAGCATGCACCTTGATTTTTCCATTAGTGCCATGCTAATCCTTTCTACAACTCCATTCTACTGAGGTGTATATGGATTAGTCTTATGCCTTTCTATACTGCACTTCTTACAGAATTCTTCAAATTCATTCCCACAGAACTCTATTCCATTATCTGTCCTCAACACCTTATTTCGTTTCTCTATTTGATTCTAAACAAGAGCCTTAAAATCTTTAAACTTGCCAAAGAATTCAGATTTCTTCCTGAGGAAATATATCCAAGTATTCCTTGAGAAGTCATCTATAAATGAGACACGATACACTGATTTTCCCAATGATGGGACCAATACGGGTCCAAAAACATCACTGTGAACTAGCTGTAAAATTCCTTCTACCCTCGTTGCACCAGAAGGGAATCTTACCCGATTATGATTCCCATATACATAATGTTCATAGAAATCAAAATCCAGAGAGTAGTTAGACATACCTTCAATCATACCTTTATCGTGTAGTAGTCAAAGACCCTTCTCTCCGATATGCCCCAGTCTTTGATGTCATGACATAAACTTTTCTCCAAAGATTGTAGGATTTTTTTCTTTTTCAAATCCAATATTAGGAACAATGGAACTATTACACCCATCACTAATAGTGCTTCCTTGCACCTTATACAGAGTTCCAAACTGAAATCCTTTCAACAACACCATTCCTCCTCGAACCATCTTGCAGGTTTCTGTTAGAGAAAGGTTTTCCTCACCCTATGTGTTGTGCTACTTATATGTGTAATATAATTCACTCATTAATTATCAATCTAGGATTCGTAATCAACAGAGTTACAAGACACCAGTAAGGAAGGTAATTTGAATGTCATGAGTATAGAACTATTCTGGATCATGCATGCTGGAAACAAAACAAACTAGCAAATCAAAACACACTTTGGTTGTCTTTCACAGAGAGGCTATCTACTCCATTATGGCACATGCAAGTATGAGATGGAGTTCTCTTAACAGATCAAATCTTCGATCTGACCTAGAAAACTAACTATGCAATCACACTTCTGAAAGGGAAATCACACATCAATCATCAAGACATAGCATGGGTAGTTCAAAAGTCAATATACTGAGTATAATGTGGTTCACAATGTGTTGTTGTGAACTTCACTAGTTCTCCTTCAAATATGTCTGACTACTGCTGCCAACATTTATGTCCATGAAGCAAAATCAATTTCATAAAAACAAAAATAGAGCATATGAAAAAAAAATATTTCTAAGCAATCGAAACCTAAACTGAACTATACTACTATCATCTGAAAAGATCAAAGCTTCAGCTAGTCTAACATTTATACTATTGAAATCAAATACTAACACTAATCTATAAGGATGTTGACCTTTGTTGGGTGGTGGGCCCTTTCCACTTCAACAGGTCAGCGACTAGAGTCTACAGTAAGTTCTCTTTCAATCCACACATTCCTCTTACTCAAATTTCAAAACATAGAATTAAACTATGCTAACAACTCAACTCACATTCATTCATAAATGATCAAGAATTGGAAATAATTGACATCCTTCTATTAAACTTCAACTCAAAATCTGTTCTACAATATGTAACACTACTTCACATACTATGTTATTCTAACTCTCTACTACCTCCACCATCCTTGTCATGACTATTTAAACAGTCTTAGTTGTGAAACACAAGGAGGTGAAATCTTTAGCAAATCAGTCAATTGTCAAATTTATATATTTGGTTACATATTTTAAGCTTCATCCTCATGACACGAAGTGTATGAGGATGAAGCAATAAACAAACAAGATTATCATAACCTTGCTAGAGCTTTGATGATTTAGMAAACATCCAACAATTATATTTGGTACGATCTAAAGCTAAACTTGGTATATTCTKCTTCCTATATTGGTACCGGATCATGACAGGTGAGATTCGATAAATGGTACTGGATACAAACAGTATGCAAGTGGTTGGTAYTGGACTAGATCAGTCTGTAGCCATTGGTACCAGATCACGAYAGTGAATGGTTCRATACCAGATCTGAATGCAAGGCACRCTTGGTACCAGATTCAGACAGTGGCAATCTRACACAGAAGTACCAGATAGATGAGTTGGTATAGAAAGGCTAGACTCATCTAGATATCAAAGGTTACACTTGGAAAATTAAAACATTAGTACATGAAACATTTAGTCTCCTAGCTCAATAAACCACAAACATGCATGAATTAATTATACTTTACCTTATGACCTCATCAATGGCTAATGGTAGTGTTCTTTTTCATTTATGCAAGCTTAGGTAAGACAAAAAGGTATAGATGCGGAGTATAATAGGGTAGTGGGGATGTCAATTTAGAGGCGCAACATTCCCCCATGCCAAAACCATTGCATGTCCTCATGCAACTGAAACAAACCCAAAATTTTTCAAAATTTGAGACTTCATTCTTTACTTCTGTGGATCAATGATGTTGATGGCTAAGGCTTCTACTTTCAGCTCCCTTTTTATGAACTTAATGTATTGTAAGAGTCTTAGTACCTTCTTGAGATTATTAGAAGTCTCTTCATGGTCATCTTGAAGTTGTTGGTTGGTTGCCTTCAGTTTCTCATTTTCCTTTTTGATATACCTGTCCAATAGTTGGTATTCCTTCACTTCTTGTTTGAGTTCTTGGTTTTTTTTTTGCAGCTCCCCAATATTTTTCTTCATCTATGCTTTTGTTAAGGTCCTTGTTGACTCCATTGTTTCTGGATAGATGCATTCTCTTTCCTCCACTTCCTCTCTCATCCCACATAAAGTAATACTGACTCTTTCCTCAGTCAAGCTAGGGATGTCATCCTGGACTGATAGTCTTTCATAAGGGGAGGTAAGATCTATTGGCTCTTCATGTGTATGAGGACTAACAACTACTTTTCCTTTCTTTTCCATGCTCCTTATGGTTCTTTTACATGGGGGTACTAGATCAGGGGTGCTCATAGGCTTCCTTTTCTTATTTTCTGTTTATGGAATGGTTACAGGGGATTGTTCTATAGACTGTTCACTTTTATTTTCTGATCTATTCTTCTCTTTCCTCACAGTTTTTGTCTTATGACCTTTCTCCTCAAGTGCTATTGTTGAGGTCTCCTCCAATAATTTGGTTTTACCTTTTGATTCTTGACTTTTAAAAATCTTATTGACTGTGGAAGAGGGCCCTTCTTGTTTACTATCTTTATCGTTTTGGCTCACTGTTCTGGATGATGATGGAGTTACCTTATCTTTCTTGCCCTTTTTCTTTTGAGGTTCCTTATCTTTCTCTGGAGCAAGTTGGGCTTCCTCTATAGGTTTGTTTTTTGTGGGAAGGTGTTGAGTGATGAGGATTTTCTAGCTAATCCTTTGCTTCCTGATTTCATGTAAAACTAACATCTTAATAACACCTTGATGGTAAGTGCTAGTCTTCTCAGTTTTGGATAGGGATTTGACACCTCTTACCATCTTGTTCAGACTCATCCATAAAAAATATGGAAAATCAATTTCAGGGCCTCCTTCAAAGTGTAATAGAAGCCTAAGATGATATATGAAGGTTACAACATACCTGCCCTCACAAGTGAGGAATCTTTGAAGACTAGCAAGCATTGGATAATATTCTTCCTTGATATAGTTCCTAGGAATCCCTTTTGTCCAATAATGTTAAGCCTTAATATTGGCTCATTACCCCTTAATTAGGGAATATTATATTAGTAATGTTATTTTATTTATGTCGGATTTAGGCCATTAGTTGTAATTATATCTCCTAGTCTCCTATATATACCGAGACATTTGCATTTGGAATCATCTTGTACTTGAACATTTAAGTGGAGTAAAAGGAGGTTGCCCCCTTGAAGAGGCTTATTATGTGAAGTTATCTCTTTTTCAAGGTGTTGAGTACTTTTTCTGAGGTTTATCTATGCTATATTGATATTTGGTTCTTAACATATGGTATCAGAGCTCAAGGTCTTGGGGTTTTGCTGCTACATCTGTGACACCTTGGAATTTTCACTATAACTTATTTTCTACAACGTTTCTGAAGGAACCTCTTGGAGGGTATTTAGTAGACAGATCAAGGTACCTTGGGTTCCAAATTCATCTCCTGAGGTATTATAATTTTGGAGATACATCCTGTACAAGATAGGGTTTTGGAATCATCCTGAACTGATTCATTGCGGAATTTTCATTATAAAATATTTTATGTAACGTTTCAGACCCTGAACTCTAGAGGATATTTACAGAAATAAGTAAGGTATCTGTGGTAAAACGTTTAGCTTCTGGGTCATCTTAAATTTCTAGATACACCCTCTGTAAGATAGGGTATCTGACTAGTCTTATTGACTAGTCTCAAGAAGGTGCTCCAGGTAAAACAATCATAACTACTTCCTAGAGTATCCAAATTGAGTGGTACTAGTTTCATTATATCGTGGACAATCTGTAGTATTTCTGATGCGATTTTCAAAATTTTATATCAATTATTTTGTGAGGGGCACGCTATACAAGTGAGATCTCCTGGAAAGGCCAAAAATCGTCAAGTTGTGGGGAATTTACCATAAATTCCACTTGGCACATCCAATTTTGATCAGACCTATGAAATTGTAGAGAAGAAATATCAAAGAACTACATAAAATAAATTTTCATACCCAGAAGGGCCGAAACTTGGGAGATACAACAGAAGAAATATTGTCTAGCAGAACCACCTCAAAATCAAGGTTCAAAAGTGATACTTGGCCAACATGCCAC
>WSFP011470975.1:0-17721 GCA_009831015.1 Picea engelmannii
AGGATTTGATTGAATTTTTTTAGATTAGAGTTAGATGCCTACTCCTGCATATATTTTGCTGGCATCATCACAAGCTTACGAGCATCCCTGGTTGATAATTAAATGAAAGCAATTTAAGCAATTGAATTGTCCAACAATAACCTACAAAACTAAATTAAATCATAAACAACAATTTATAAAACAGAGAAGCAAAATAACAATTCATGTACATAAAATGAAATAAAAAGACATATTTGCTATCTAATTCACAAGAAAAATCGTAGGATAGTTACCCAGACTGTTGGTGGGCCCCCCCAGCAAGTCATGGTCACTCCTCAAATGCACACCACGAACTTCAACAAAGTGATTTCACCATTAAAACTAAAAACGCAGGTTTACACACTCTGGCAAAACAGAGCTAAAATCACTTTTGGCTCTAGCACACGACTTCTTAACTTTTGTCTGACAATGAAGATGGTATTTATAATCTTTACAAACCGAGAGGTCGACCGCTGGAGGGTCGAACCTATTCTAAAAATAGTAAATTACATTAATGATGCCCTAACTGCCGAAATGAAGCAAGCCAATAATCGCCCAACATAACAACCCAAATCGAGTTCTCAAGAGTTCAGTAGTTGGAGGGCATGAGCACGAGAAAAACCCATGTCACTGATTCACCCACCACTGGATGCCAATACCATAACCACCAAATCACCCATCGTTTTTGTGTAGGACAGAGTGTCGGATGGAGTACCAGACTGAGTGCTAGAAGCAAAAACATGCTGCGATTTTTCCCTGTGACACCAAAAAATGCGAATTAGATCCCTAGAAACATAAAAACATACTGAATTATAATCAAGATCTTCATAAAACATGAATTATGCATACATGGTGTGGATCATAGCATTTTGTCACAAAATCTCTTCAAAAACTTCTCCAAAACATGAAAACCCATATATACATTCGGCAAAAGTATCTAATTAACATCATAAAATGGATCATATCTCGGGCCCAACATTACCCCCACACTTATGATTTTGCAGCTCCCACTGCAAACAAAAATGAATTACCCCTCATGACTAAGCTTGCTAAGGAGGATCATCTTTAGAAGCTTCTCCTTATTGCTGTGAAGACTTTGTCTTATGCCTCTTGTGTTGCTTCAGTTGTGCTCTGAGGCTGCGGTTGGATTTGGTCATATCATTAACCAACAATTGAAGGGAGTTTACCTTTTCTTGGAGGACTACATTATCATGATGAAGGTATGTTTCTATTGTCTTCCTTTCTTCCAACTATTGCATAAGCTGAAAATTCTCTTTTTGTAGCTTCTCAATGGCTGGGGCAGAATCAATGATCTCGGAGGAAGGCTTAGATCCTTTGAAAGATGTGGACAATCTATCATTCTTAGGATCTAGGGTATGCTTTGGTGAAGTAGGAGTAATAGGGGGTTGATAGGGAGTGGTAGGCTCTGATTTTGTCTTTCTTTGTGGATCTAATCCATTTGCTGAAACTTCCCTAAGTTTCTTGTGAGGGCTCTCAAGATCAGAGGACACTTGGATAGGCTTTGAAGCAGGCAAGGGTTTTGCATAAGGTTTTTCTCTTGTGC
This sequence comes from Picea engelmannii, assembly GCA_009831015.1. Lineage (NCBI taxonomy): Eukaryota > Viridiplantae > Streptophyta > Pinopsida > Pinales > Pinaceae > Picea > Picea engelmannii. Next base: position 1,583 of record WSFP011470975.1, read on the forward strand.
TCCGGGTACTCTTTCGAAAGGTCCCTTTGTCAAATCGGTTGGATCCTCTCCAATTTGTGGGAACTATAGGAAAGGCTTGTTAAATCACTTCTTGGAGATTTTTAGGTGTGGGATCAAGAGATATTGAAGTCATATGAATGTTAGCAATAGGCTTCTTTTGATCTTTACTCTTGGTCTTTTTACCCGATGAGGATGTAGGGGTGTCAATAAGCTTTTTGAATTGTTTCAATAAAGAAATGGTTTGTGCAGGGGGGTTTGTAGTCCTTGGAGAGCGGGGCTTGGATGGAGAGATAGTCCTTAGGCCAAGTGGCTTTTTTCTAGTCTTAATTGTCAAGTGAGGGTTTTCAAATTGATAGATAAATGCATCCCATGTTTTCCCCTATTTCTCTAATTCGGATAGAATAAGGAGTTTGACTAAGCCATGGTGAAAGAGGTTATTGTGAGGATTAGTTATGTTCTTCCTCACTTGAGAGGACATGTTTTCCAAGCTCTTTAGAAAGTAGAAGGGAAAATTCAAAGGTTTGTTGAACTGAAAATGAGCTAGCAATCTGAAATGACAGGATTTGAAAGTGGAATATCTACCTTCGCATGTGATCAACCTATTGATGACGATGAGAGGGTTGATCAATTCCTCCTTTATCCATTCCTTAGAATATCCTTTTGCTCCTGAAATGTTCTAGAATTTGGGCTTACAAACACTGTTATAACTTGAGTGCAGCAACTTGTGGTTTTTGAACCATCTATATCCCACTCTTGGAAGCTTCATGGCTGCAAAAATGGACTCTTCTGAGACCCCAAAGGTAAGATACCCCACCTGCGTTGTCTTCCCATAGAAACCGAGGGAAAATTGCATGGATATGCCATCATCATGGCCCTGCAAGTGAGATAAAAATGGCCCCCAGCCTGTGCGCAAAAATGCCTCACTGCACTATGCAAACTCAGGAATGGAAAAAATATTTGCATAGGAAGAGGGTTCATACCTCTTGGGCATTGTGATGAGGTGAATAAATAGGTAGAGGTGAAATTCACCAAGACAGGGTGCGATCGGGCCAAGGAATGGCACGAATTGAGCAAGGGCCGAGTGCGATTTGAACAGGGGAAGGAATGACAGAAGTTGAGCGCTTTCTCTAAGACAAGGGCAAGGCAAATGGCAGAGGTGAATTTGGATAATAGATAACCCAGCCCATTTTTAAATGTGCCTAGGGTGGAGTTGGTTGCACACATGCGCGCACGAGTTGCCATGTGTGGGAATTTTCAAATTCAAAGGCACGTTTTTGGGGGGCAAGCTTAATGATGTGTAGTTAGATCAATGTCCAAGTTTTTTGACTTGGACAATTGATCATGAACATGTCTAAAGTTTTCATCCTCACTCTTAATTGCCTGCAACCAATTCAATTAAATATCATTGATTCCTAGTTACTTGGAATTGTGGACAGTTACTGGTGTGTAAATTCATATGGCACTTCATTCGACACCTCATATGGTACTTCATATGACACCTCAAATGACACTTCATATGGCACCTCTGTGTTAACTACATTTTTACCTCTTGTAATGGATAGCCTACAATATTGAAATGTTTTTGACAATCACAGTGGTTAAAAGAAGAGGAAAAATGCTCCCTTGTTGTTGATTTTGCCACCATGCTCACTCAATCCTCTTGCAAAGGACATGTAATGTCAAATCCTACAATGAACAACTTATAGCAAGCATAGGACATGTAATGTCAAACCTACAATGAACAACTTGTAGCAATCATAGGACATGTAATTTCAAACCTACAATGTACATCTTGTAACAAAAATAAACTGATAGAATGGTTTGTTAAGTATATGTTCAGCAATTTAAAGCACATAGGAGTTTAGCACTTCAAAAATAAAATGATTGTTGATGTAATAACTTGTATCATGAAAATAATACAAAAATTCTTACAAAGATTTATTTCTCTAGGAAATGATCATTTGTCAACTCATGAACCCCTCCCCCACACCTAAGTATTGTGACACCTCACAATCAAAAGTATAGGAAACTAGTCAGTTCCCCCAATAGCCGAAGATTTATAGTATGTCAAGTGTAAAGATAAATTTCACAGATTGGTCTGACGAGATGGTTAGAAGATGGCCCCACCTATAGGATAAGAGATACTATATATAGATAAGAAGAGGTAGGCAAGAGAGTTTCAAGATAGTCTTAGATTTAGTTCCCAATGGAAAGTTTATGGATTTCATTAACCTTAGCTTAAAGATACATACTTCATGTTAGCTTTGTCTGCAATTAATGTCGTACATTAGGACAAGTTTAAATTTATTATTTATTTTTGTCAGATTACCATCCTTGCTAGGTAGAATGCCCCGTTGCCAGCAAGCATGTTCAGTACTTTGGCAGGTTTACCTAGTCATACCATAGGTCGATACCCACTGTCAGCAAACCTATTCAGTATCCCGGCGGGTTAGCCTCTTACACCCTCAGAGACTGGCCTTCCATCTTTTAAGATTTTAGTATAAGATTTCTTTATGCAAGAAGATGGGGGGACAACTCTGAAAACAACTTTTTCTTTCTCTTTTTTGTTTTTAATTGGGATGGTATTTATGTTAGAGGATGAATTTCCATTATATTAATTAGTGATTGTCCCGATGTAATGGGTACTTAAGCGGATGTGTCCTATCTAAAGATATGATATAATCAAGCTATTTAGTGTGTAGTGGATGGTACCATTGAGAAAGAATAGAAAGGTATCTCTAGGCTCAAATCACTTTCTTCTTTTGTAGTTATTGTGATGTTTCCATGACTAACCGCTAATTTGACCTCCTTGTTACTCTTTAATAAATACACTTTACTCACTTACTCAGGTTTCTTGGAAAAAAAACTATACGAGACACCTCTAAGATTGATGGTTATGGTATCACTTCCTTATACAGTGGTGAAGAGTTTCAAGAGAAACTGCTTTGGAATGCCTTAATAAAATGAAATTTTTTGCAAGAATATGGCTAAGTACAGTAAGTCAATATTCATTTGATGCTTAGAAAACAACAAAATTCAAGTGTAACAATGTTTTGAAGAAAAATCCTTCTTTTATATTTCCTTGAAATTGTCTACTCCTGGTGAAATAAATACTTACAGAAATCTCTAGAATTGCCTTATTAACAAAATTCAAAGACTATTTACATATGTATAGTAGAAAATTCAGAAAAAATTTCAAGAACAAGGGGGGAATTTCCCATCTACTAAGGTCAATGCCTTGTCAGTTGACATGACCTATAGAAAATCCTCTTTGGAAATGGGCTTATGATAAAATTTGAGTCGGTGTCCATTTACTACAAAGGAGACTTGTCCATTATCAATTGTTTTGATTTTTACAACTCCATTGTCATATACAGTGTCTAACTCGTAAGGGCCCAATCACCAGGTAGTGATTTTTCCTTTGAAGGTTTTGAATTGAAAGTCAAACAACAAAGCCCAATCACCAAGTTGGAAGTGTTTCTTCTTAATAAACTTGTCATGCCACTTGCTCCTCTGGTTTTGGACTAATATTGTTCATTGGATGGCATCTTTCCTGATTTCATCCAACTCATTCAATTGTAGGGTTCATTGCTTCTAAGCCTCATCTAAGTTCAATCCAAATTATGTGGCAATACAGAAGGTCCTTACTTGGAATTCTATTGGTAGAAGTACTTGTTTCCTGTACACTAGCTCATAAGGGGTATGCCCAGTGGTGTTCCTCTAGGTGGTCCGATATGCCCACAAATACTTTGGAAGCCTATTAGCCCAATCCCGGTGATGTAATTAAACAGTACTGGTTAAGATAGCTTCCAGAAATTTGTTTGTAGATTCTACCTGACCATTGGCTTGCGACTGGTATGGAGAATATTTACAGTGTTTAATCCCATATTTCTCTGCTAGCTCTTTCATCAGCTTGGAAGTGAATTGAGTGCCCTGGTCTGTAACAATTTCATGAGGGACACTGAAGTGGGTAAAGATGTATTCATAGATGAATTCGACAACAGACTTTTACATAGCCCTGAATAGGGCTTTTGCTTCTACCCACTTGGTGACATAGTCCGTACAAACCAAAATATAGTTATTTTTACGAGACATGGGTGAAATTGGCCCTACAAAGTCAAGGGCCCATTTTTCAAAGGGTTATATCATAACTTGGGCACGCAAAGGCATTTCATCGACTAACGTAGGTCTTCATATCCTTTGTAAACTATCACAACTTCTCACATACTTGGCAACATCTTTGAAAAATCTAGGCCAATAGTAACCTGAATGTAGCACCTTATATGTTGTGTGTTTGTCAAAAAAATTACTACCACATGGTCCATCATAACAAATTTGTAGTATTTATAGCACCTCATCCTCTCAGACACATCTATGAATAATCAAATCAGGACCCATGCGGAAAAGGTCATGGCCAACCCAAGAGTAATTAGCACTCTGTGTAATAATTTTGCACTTCTCATGAGGTGACAAATGAGATGGTAACTTCCTAGTAGCCAGATAGTTTTCCATATCCACAAACCATGGGGTATTGACAGAGAGGGAAAAAAGGTGCTCATCTGGGAAACTATCATCTACAGGGATATCATCATCATCCTCATTTTTTATTCATGAAAGGAAATCAGCTACCACATTATCCTTTCTGGGTCGGTCAAGCACAGTGATATTAAATTCTTGCAATAACAGGAGCCACCTATTCACTCAACCATTAGTTATGGGTTTATTCATGAGAAATCTAATGGCATAATGATATGTATGTAAAAATATGTCGTAACCTGTAATGTAATGACGAAACTTGTTAATAGGATGAACAACTGCCAATAATTCTTTATTGGTGACTGTGTAGTTTAACTCGGTAGGGGACAAGTTCTTGCTCACAAAATAAATGGCATAGGATTGATGGTCCTCTTTCTTCCCTAATACTCCTCCTATTGCGGTGTCGGAGGCATAAGTAGATATGTGAAATGGGAGAGTCCAATTGGGCCCTCTAAGAACTGGTTCCACGGACAACTTAGCTTTCAGGGTTTCAAAGGCAGTTTGACATTGCTCAGTCCAAACAAAATCAACATCTTTTATTAACAATCCAAACATAGGTGCAGGAATCTTTGTAAAATTTTCAATAAACCACCGGTAGTATCTGGCATGTCCAAGAAAGATTCTCACCTCTTTTTGAGTCTTGGGGGGTGGACGTCTGACGATGACCTCAATCTTTGCAGAATCGACCTTTATCCCTTCAGATGAAACATGATGTCCTAGAACCACTCCTTCAGTTAACAACATTTTATATTTTACATGACTTAGAGATAGGTTCATTTCTTGGAATCTGATAAGGAATTTTTCTAAGTTGTCTAAGGATTCCTGGTAAGTGTTTCCATAAACTGTGAAGTCATCAATGTAGACCTCCACACAATCATGAATAAGATCGGAAAATATCCCTAGTACTGCTCATTGAAATGTGGCAGGAGTGTTACATAATCCAAATGGTAAGACCCTATAGGAATAGGTGCCCCAAGGACAAGTAAAGGTAGTCTTGTCCTGGTCCTCGGGGGCTATAAGAATCTAATTGTACCCATTGTACCCATCTAAAAAGGAAAAATACTTCTTTCTAGACAAGGTATCCAGAACTTGGTCAATGAAAGGAAGAGGAAAGTAGTCTTTTAGAGTGGCATTGTTGAGTTCCCAAAAATCAACACAAATTCTCCATTTCCCAGTCACTTTATTTGGAACCACTACAAGAGGGGATACCCACTTACTGTTAGAGATGGGATAAATAAATCTGACATTTAATAACTTTTGGATCTCCTCTTCTACTATATCTTTGAGTGCTATTTTCATCCTTCTTTGGGGTTGCCTAACAGGTGTTACTTCCCCCTGGGTATATATGTGATGGATACATGTGTCAGGGTGTATACCCTTCATGTCAGTGTATTCCTAGGCGAATGCTCCTGATTGTTCTTTAAGGATATTTACTAACTGTTTCTGTTGGTCTGCATCTAGCCCGGAGTTTATATGTAGAAATTTTCCTAGACTAATCTCGTAGGGCATAGTATAAGACATGGAAGACTAATCTATATCGAAGATAAAATATGTAGAAGACAAAATGGATGGGTCCAACTATTCCTGAAATTCTTCCCCAAACATGTACTCAAATTGGGGAAAAGATTGTGGAAAATCCACACATGTGATAGAATAAAAAAATTGATTTAGCACATTTTTCGTTGTCTACTCCTGAAGTTCCCAGGCATGGTCACTTGGATATACGGGTTCTTCCTAGTCCTCATTCTCGTATGGACATTCAAGCCACCATAGATTCTCTATGATAGGTTGAGATGGAGGGTAAATTGTGAGCTTCTTGATAGAGAGTCCATTCAAGATGGTCATTTCTCCCTCTCTACAGCCAATAAATGCATTGGCTATGGCTAGCCAAGGTCTTCCCAAAATGACGGGATGGCCTTTAGTAGGATCCTTTGAGTGAATGAAAAGAAAATCTACTGGGTACTCCCATGAGGCTAAAGTAACCATGATATCATCTAAAATTCCTTCAGGTATGACCTTGGTCTTGTCTACTAATTCCAAAATGGTTGTGGTAGTCCGAACAAGAGGTTGTAACTGTAATTGTTACAAGGTAGTAGTAGTCATAACATTGATGGCTTCCCCTAGGTCTATGAGAGTGTTTCTAATGGAGACCTCATTAACGGTTATGGTCACTACGGGGTTTCCTGGGTTCCCATATTTTGCTAGTTTTGGCTGCTCTGATATGTACTCAGAAAGTCCTCCTACCAAATGTACTGTAGGAGGGTCCTTTTTCTTCCTACCTGGCTTCTTAATACACAATTATTTGACTACCTTACTGTAGATTGGAATGTCTTTAATGGCTTGAAGCAGGGGAATCTCGACACAAATATTCTTCAATTCATTCAAGATGTCAAATTCCGATTGGGTGGTAGGTTTCTCGATTACCAATCGGTCTGGATAAGGAGGGACCTTCGTAATTTGTGAAGGTTCATTTTGGGGAAGCTTGGGTTCTTGGTTCTTAGGAATAATAACATCTTCCCACCTAGTGTCATCCCTGGGTTGTTTGGTGGTTTCTTCTTCTTCTTCTTGTTCCTAGATGACTACTGAAGGTCTCTGCTTATCTAGAACTTTTCCTGATCTAAGTTGAATTTTCTGTAATGAAACATGAGTAATGACATATGTCGGGAAGGCCTGCATCTCAACATTATGAAGAGGTTGAGGGGGCTTATTATTGGGATTCAGCACTGGTTGTGCTGGTAATAGTGTCGGTCTTGGAGAGCTTGCATTCTGATATTGTAGTGGTTTTTGTTGTGGAATAGGAGGTAAAGGTGGTGGAACAAAACCTAGCAGAAGTTGTGGAGTGTTCAGTGGGAACTGAGAATATGGATGGTTGGACATAGGGATAGGTGGAGCTTGAGGGTTTCCTTGGTTATGTCCTCCTCTCCATCCTTGAAGACAAGGATGTTGGTACTGAGTAGACCAGTTTTTCCAACCTGGTGAGTTCTACTATTGTTGCTTTTGTTGATAATAGGGTGGAACTTGAGATTGTAGATCTGGGTATGTGGGTTTGTTCCTAGGCTACCATGGCCTCCTAGGTGCATAAGAAGACTCCCTAGGATCTCCACTCCTATAGATGGCTAACAAACTGGGCAATGATGGGAATTTCTCAGTTGAATGGTCTTCTATATAGAAGCCACAAACTGAAATGTTATCTAATGGGCATTCCCTTGAGGAATGCTTTCTTCTGCATCTTGGGCAATATATGATCATTGCTACATTTTCCTCCTCCTGTTTCTTTTTAATCTTTATGGTGTCCAACTGGGAACCTATTATGCTTAAGATATTTGTCTTGAAGTTCTCTAAAAGGTTCCATATCTCTTCTCTTGTGATACCACCTGAACTAACTGGTTTTAAGTTTCTATTATAAGGGTCCCTAACATTCTTTCTTGTTTTGGCTCTACTCCTTGAGTAATTTTTACACATTTCACATATTTCGGAAAATAGTTTATGGGAGATGTCACCTAATTCCATCAGGTTAGTCATCTCTATATATTCTTCTGAAATTCCCTTAAGAAAAAGATCCCTAATTGCATCCTCTGGGAGGTCATGGTATTTTGACTTCTGAGAGATATAACCAAATCATTTCATATAATCTTCGAGGGTCTCGTCTTCTAACTATTGGATTTTAAATATGTCATTACGAGACTCCTTGGTCTTGCAATAGTCTTGGTAATTTTTAATAAATATATCTTTCATGGCTTCCCAATACCTAATACTAGATTCTCCCAACTCCATGAACCATCTTAGTGCAGAGTCTTTGAGGATGGTCGGAAAGAGTTTTAGTTTATGGGCATCTTGTACATAGTTGTAGCTCCTACACAATATGTTGAATTCAAATAGGAAGGTGTCTGGATCTTCATTTTTTTTACCATAAACGGTGGGCAGTGCTGAGAGAGGAATATTCTTCATGTTGACATTTGGGGTGGTGTCCAAAATTGGAAACCCAAAGGTAGTTTATGTTTGGTTTCCATTTTCTTCTTCCTCCCCGTGTATTACATTGTTATGGTCCTCCTGATCATCCATATTGGTTTTGTTTCCAAAAAGAGAATACCTAGGTGGTTTTATATTTGAAGAGAACAAGGTTTCCCTTTGATGGAAAGGTCTTCCTACTAATTGGATGTCTGGGACTCTACTCGAGCCGGTTTAGATTATTGGTGCCAAAGTTTCTATGTCAATCTGAGAGATAATTACGTTGGCTGAACTACCAAACAAAATATTCACCTGTTCAGGGTCTATGATGTCCTAAAAGTTAGGATCTCCCGGTGGTGGTGTAAAAGCAAAGTTTTTATTGTTTGGTTCTGCGGAAGGCTCGAGTGGTCTTGCCTCTTGTCCCAATATGACTGATGCTTCAATTTCTTGTTCTATAGTGCTCCATGTGTTAGTCTCTCCAGATATTATTTTATCTCTTTGAGTTGAGCTAGCTCCTATTTTTCAGTATCGATCTGTGGAGCTTATGAGTGGAACGTTCCTTCCCCCAAAAATATTGGAAGGAACCTTGGTTGAAAGGTCTGATTTAGAGTTAATGTATCTACCTTTTGGGTCTCTAGGTCTATTCATGAAAGTTAAAAACAAAAAGAAAAACTATCATTGGGTTTGGGGGAGCCTGCATAGCAGATGCGCAGGTTCTTACCTCTCGTCTTAAAGTTCCCCTGCCACCAATCTAATGCTAAGGTCTAGAAATGATCTATTTCCTACCTTGAGACAACTCCCCGATAGCGGCACCAAAAATCATGGGTGTTCTATATGCACTAAAAACACACTAAAAACCCTCAATTAAATTGTCAACCTGGGGTAAGTAAACTTAGAGTTGTAGAAAAATATATACCAAGGTAGAATGGTTGGTAGTAGTATAGTCTAACTAAGGAAGTGGCTATCTAAGGTCTAATCTATTCAAGCAAAGTTATCTAATGATCAAACCCTAATAAGGAAATCAAACTATGTACCCTAATTAACCTTTGAATGGAGGATCGATGGATAGTTCTAGGAAAGCAAATGAAAACCCTACTTAAAGAAAACTATTTCAATCATAACAATAAGAAAAATCAAACTATTTATCTAATAAACAAATAACAACAACAAACTACTTCAACTAGCCTACTTAAATTCCATAAGCAACTATCTTGTGAAAGCAAGTAAATAAACAAGCAACTACACTATCAAAGAAAGAATAAACAAGTGAGCAACTAACCTATTAAAGAAAGTAAAAAACTAACTAACCTAGGATAAATTCTACAACAAGTAAACTAATTAAGATTACTCAATAAGCAACTAACTAAGCTAAGAGGCAAGTGAACTCTATTCTTAAACTAATCTTCACAACTATTTCTAATTTACAAAACGAAATCTACTAAATGGAAAGCATCATGATAATAAAAGAAATTAACAACTAATCTCTATGAAAAGCAAACTACTCTTTAACCTACCAAAGCAAAAGACTATCTATCCTACAAAAGCAACAAAACTATCTTCTAATCTATGAAAGCAAGAAAACTATCTTCTAATCTATGAAAACTCAAATATAGTGTTGATGGTTGTGTGAATGTCTCCGATGTCTTATAATATCACGATGGCACTTAACAATGAAAGATAATTCAAGAGGGATAAACTTGATATTGACTTCAATAGGAAAATGAAAAGTGTGAATTAGGCAATCCAGTGAGAACTTAGCCATTATGAAAACAACATCAATTATCCTGCATATCCATGTGATTATTTAATCATGCATTAATCATCAACAGTTATAAAGAGATTATGCTATGAAATTCAATTGCACTCTATACTACGTAAGAAAATTCATACTATATTAAATTCAATCATTAACTACAACTTGAAATTGCAACCTAAATCTAAGAAAGGAATTGCATGAAGTAAACTTAACTAGTTCTATTTGACAATTCAAATTGCGAAAAGAGAAATGCTTATAAACAAAAATTAAACACTATTTCAGCATATGACAAGAAAGCAAATAAGCAACTAAATGACGAATTAAATAAATAAAGATAAATGGCAACTAGATTGGAAAACTAGAATTGAAAACTAAAGACTAATGACTATCCATCCACCGAAACTCTGTCAAAGAAAGCATGAATTAAAAACTTTGTTTTAAAACTCTGTTTTTATCATCTATTTCAGCATAAAAGAAAACTTAATCTCATCTAGCTACACACATGGTTAGTATCTAAGATTGCAAGATTTCTTCTACTAACTAAAAATTCATTGCATATCAACAAGATCCTTCATAATAACCTGCAAAACTAAATTAAATCAATTAAATCATAAACAACAATTTATAAAACGAAGAAGCAAAATAACAATTCATGTACAGAAAATGAAATAAAAATACATCTATGTTATCTAATTCACAAGAAAACTCATAGGATAGTTACCCAGACTGTTGGTGGCCCCCCCAACAAGTCATGGTCACTCCTCAAATGCACACCACGAACTTCAACAAAGCGATTTCACCATTAAAACTAAAAATGCAGGTTTACACAGTCTGGCAAAACGAAAATGGCAAAACAGAGCTAAAATCGTTTTTGGCTCTAGCACATGACTTCTTAAATTTTGTCTGACCACAAAGATGGTATTTATAAGCTTTACAAACCGAGAGATCGACCACTCGAGGGTCGAACCTATTCTAAAAATATTAAATTACATTAATGATGCCCTAACTACCGAAATGAAGCTAGCCAATAATCACCCAACATAACAACCCAAATCCAGTTGTCAAGAGTTCAGTAGCTGGAGGGAATGAGCACGAGAAAAACCCATGTCTCTGATTCGCCCACCACTGGCCACCAATACCATAACCACCAAACCTCCCATTGTTTTTGTGCAGGATGGAGTGTCGGATGGAGTATCAGATTGAGTGTCAGATGGAGTATTAGACTGAGTGCCGGAAGCAAAAACTTGTTGCGATTTTTCCCTGTGACACCAAAAAATGCAACTTAGATCCCTGGAAACATAAAAACATACTGAATTGTAATCAAGATCATAAAACACGAATTATGCATACCTAGTGTGGACCATAGAGTTTTGGAAAAAATCTCTTCAAAAAATTCTCCAAAATATGAAAATGCATATATACATTCAGCAAAAGTATATAATTAACGTCATAAAATCGATCATATCTCGGGCCCAACAATGGCCTCTATTTGGATAATTGTATGATTAAATCTGGTGCCTCAACAAATGTCACGTTATTAAAGGTGATGGAACAACTTGGTCTGAAGACAACCTGGCCCTATGGAAATGTATGTGGCATTGATTCGAGAAGAGTCAAGGCCTTTTGGGTGTGTGAGGATGTTGAGGTTTTTCTGATTGTTTTTCCACATACCATCCTCCTCATGGACATATTGGTGATCGTTGTTCTGGATGCCCGAGGTGTTCTCTTATCAAGTACGTAGTCCTCTACCCTTTGGGGTTTTCTTAGCATGATCCCTACACATTCATACATTCCCATGGGCGATGTCACACACGAAATATTACACAACAGGGAGAAGAATGATAAACATGTGATGGATCCAAGTAGCCCCAATTATGTCAATGACCACAACAGTGATATGCCCCCATAGATTATTGAGTATGATCCATCTGAGATACCCTTCATACAAGAAGAATCCATAGAGATGTTTCTCCCATGGACAAATGAATACAAAGAAAAACTTGCAAAATACCAGGGGAAGGAGCAAGGGTCTATCTAGATTTTGAAGAAGGAGTGTGAGAAAAAGGAAGAAAATATCAAGGAAATGGTGTGCACAGAGCCCCCTTCATATCCATGCATTGAGAATACACCTTGCATCAATTTAAATGAAGGAATTATTGTGCTCATGTGGGATAACAGAAAGGTCAATCCTAGGTATGATCAGCGAGATAAAATCTCACAGGTTGGCCCTTACACAATCAAGAAGAAGTCTGATAAAGAAAAGTATTATCTGACAGCATTAGATGGGAGAAATATTCCATTACCAGTAGATGGATCTCTTCTCCAACCTTATGTTGAGGTCGCATGACTTCTTCAGGGCCCATGCCCCAGGTAAGTAGGTAGGTCATCTCGATTTCCCCTGCATTTTCATATTCATTGCTAATATTAGTTTAGATGCATCTCATATTTCATTTTTATCTACTTGAATATTGATTTCATGCTTAGTTTAGAAATTTTTGAAAAAAAGTCAAAAATTTTCTTTTCTATATTAGTTTTCATTTTGAATTTATATATGGATAAAAGGGTGATAGCACCACCCTAGATGCTCTTATCCCTTTTTATGAGTTTTGGCAGGCATAGGTCTACTAGGATATGTTGCGGTTCTCATGCACTCTATGGCGAGCACATGTCCCCAAGTAGTAGACATATGTTATCCCCATTTTGTGCATAACTAAGGAGATTATGTCTCGAGGCCCTTAGTTTGCACATATGGAGTGTCGAGAGACTAAATGACTAGAAGAATCCTCTTTTACAGATGGAGACCTTTCTCACCACCACAGAGGTCGCATATTTTCAGATGGAATCCACCACACCAGCTGGCTTCCAAGAGGCAATGGGCCTTGCTCCATGAGGTGCAAGTCAGGTATTATGGTGAGTGTCATTTCAATATTTGAGGCATTTGATTTTGTTGTATCTTATACTTATTTAGATTTCATGATATATGCTTGGACATTATGCCTTTTTCCATGTTTCACCTTGGTGTTTGACATTGTTCCCTAGTACGTGGTCTTCCTTGGGGATGGTTTTTCTACTAGGAAATCCCTTGAAGATCCATTGTACCGTTCCTGGCCATACTTAGCACTTTACATCACTATTTCTTCCCATTTCATTATCTCTTTGTATTTTTAGGGTGTATTGACCCAAGAAGGGTTTGTCCCTCATTCTATGGGAAGAAGGGGATGAAGGCCCATAGGGATTGATGTTGGGTAAAAGTTAATAAACATTCCAGATGCTTCTCCCGAGGATCCTCCCTAGAAATCAATGAAACACTTATCTGTAAGAAAAAGGGGACCCACAAGAATAATGATTAAGAATGCTTAAAAGGTTAGTTGGAGGATAGGAGGTCTCATCAGAATCCATCCTATCATGTTCATACATATCTAGTGGTATGAAATTACCATCATTTGGTCACCAAGCTAGGGAAATTTCTCTCAGTTGCATGGCTAAGAGAAACGGGGTATCATCACAATCCAACCTTCTCATTTCCACAAGGTGTTTGTGAGTGACACTGTCATTATATGGACACCACGCCAGGACATTGGCCTTCGAATTGTCCCTAAATTTTGAAAGAAACAAAAGAATGGCAAAACGATGGGCTTAGAAAAATTTCACTGCAAACGAGGGTGCCACACACACTCTACAAAGTCACCCATGAATGAGACATTACAACCCCTCGTATGTCATGAACCCCATGCCCATTGAGTTGACCCTTAACCACTTCACCCACTTTACATGGATTAAATAAGGATCTCTTGGAAACACTCCTTGACCTAGGGAAAGATATACCCAATGGGACACCTTGTCAACCATCCCATAACCAAGCTTAGCAAGTCACATAATGTCTTTGATCACTTAATTGTTTGATAGGGTAATATTTGATGCACATGCTTAGTTGGGTCATTTATTGATTTGATTTAATTATCATGATGTTATTACTTGATATCCTTGTAGGGCGTGCTTACTTGTCTTTGCAGGACCTAGTTGGTGGACAGTTTTGGAAGAACAAGCCTAGCTTGGGCTTCCTTGGGTCTACAAGAGCACAGGTTGGATGCCATGGGTCCACATGCTAGATCATAGAGAAAAAATTTTGGAGACCTTGAAGATGATGTGGAAAACCTATCACAACCCTCACATGCCAAACAATTTTCCTAGGAGAAGAAAAATATAACCTTTTTAGGATTGACGTCATCCTTGGGGGCTAGGGTTTTGTGGTGAGACATGGATGAGAGGACGTCTTGGTGAAAGAAGGCTTTGATCATGAAGAAGAGGAAATGTATTGATGACAAGTGGACTTTGGAGGCCTAACCATGCTACTACTATTGGAAATACTGAGAGTGGGGGTGAATCGGTATTACCTTTTTAAACAATTAGTAATTACTTTGTTATTTTAATTATCATAATAGATCATCAATGGACTTGTATTTAAAAATCAATTATATAAATCAAGAATTACAAAGTTTATAAAGAATAATCTATGATTGTGAAGGACACCAATCCTCTTTAGAGAACCAAATCTTGAAGACAAATCCCCTTCTTCATGGAACCAACCCTAGGAAGCACCAACTCCCTTGTTTTAGGGAACCAACCCTAGGAAGCACCAACTCCCTTATTTTTAGGGAACCAACCCTAGGAAGCAACAACTCACTTATTTTAGGGCACCAAACCTAGGAAGCACCAACTCCATTATTTTAGGGAAACAACCCTAGGAAGAACCAACTCCCTTGTTTTAGGGAAACAACCCTAGGAAGCACTGACTCCCTTGTTTCACAGTTTACTTAGTAAAGGATATGAATCCTTCCTTGATCCTCCCTTCCACCCTCACTGCATAATTATATTCATCTTTCCTTCTTGGAATCTGCTTCTACTTTTGATCTTCTGATAGGGACTACATAGACACCTTTCTTTCACCATACCTTTATGTTTATATAGTATTTCAAAAGGTATGACATTGAACCATTGTGTCTTTTAATAATGAACCATTCCACCCTTTCATTTATTAATAGCTATGTTATTTTAATAAAAACATTCTTCTTTTACTATTATCCTTTAAGTTTATTGGGTGAACTTGGTTCTTCTTTCAATCTCTTTTAATTAAGAATCATATTCTTAATTGGGACTAGTTTCCAGGCCAACCCACAGTTATGGTATCCTATAATTTGACTCACTGCACATCAAATCCATAATGAGATGTCCAAGGACCTAAGCAATGCATTCGGGATTAACTATGTCCCTGATACAAAGCTCTAACAACCTATATGGGTGTAACAGTGCTCAAGCACCAAATCTAAAGGAACTAAACATTTTCTCCTCTGCATGTGACCGATGGATAGATCCTTGCGCTTATCCATGTATGTGATTTAATCACGATCGTTGATTTCTGGATTCAAATTTTGTAGATAAGTGCTTCCTTCAATCCACTTCCCTTTGTGATTGCGGGCTAAAAACCATGGGCTTATCTATTTCAAAAGGTGTTTATGTTAGTGCTTTTATCCTTTCGTCCTTATTCTTCTACATAAGACTGTATTCAAATGCCCAAGGGATTATTTACTTCTAGGCCCTTTGTGACCCTTATTATCTTCTTTACCTTATCACGTGACTGGTGATGGAACTAGGTTCTTCGGTAATTTAACCTTCATATTTTTCGGCCTTTACAGTCTTCCAACTCTCCTAGAGTAAATTTTGTTGAAGTGTGTATAGTTTATATGTTTGCTACATAGCTACACCATCCAACGATCCAGATCAAAAGTGCATCGTCTCCACCAGGTTAATATTCATGCATGTTACTTTGTGTTTTTGGATCTTAACAGTGGATCTTCCTCCTCGACAGATGGTCAGATCTTATTTCAAGGTTCCGACACTC